>VRMD01000083.1:0-45325 GCA_009872375.1 Sminthurides bifidus
ACTTGGGAAAATGAGACGCGCTGACGTCATGCGTCCTGCCACCCAAATAACTTTCTTCTGCGTTGTGTGCAAACGGGAGTGCCTTTGCCCTCATCTATGCATAACGCTTGCAGGCTGAAATCGGATAGAACCTGGAGAAAGTCTTCCATGGAGTCTCTAACATGCCCTACAAAAGATGCATTAGCTGCACAATGATCATGCATAGCATCGTGGACGGTTGCCAATGGCAGTCACGCGACAGAGTTCTTAAATTCAATGGACGAAATCTAATTTCAATAATGGGTTCATCAGTTTGCGTTTTAAGTCCCGAGCTTCAGCACACTGACTAACTTATTTGATGGATGAAGAATGCTAGCATAGCAGCAGCAGTTTACGGGCTTGACAATCTTGCCGTGTTCTTGCATCGTTTTATAGCGTGTTCCAACAACCGGTTTGTTGCAACATCTATTTTTGTCATCAGCCACGCGTGAACAATCGAGGTGTTGACAATTCAGTTGGATAATTTCAAATCGTAAAGGTTAGCTCAACGTTTGCACCCAATGTGTTGGATCGGATGTAAACAAATAAGGAGCAGTCAATCAGGTATTGTTCAACTCTGATTCCTGTCGAGCAACAAGTTTGCCTAAATTAGACAAAACTCAGAAGAGATCGATAGCATGAAAACTTCTAATTTTGATACAACATGCCAGGTTCATTGTAAGACGAGATTCAAAAGTAACCGTACAGACTACTTGTAGGAATTGGAAAATGTGGGCTTGTTGCCCCATTCTCAATGCTTTCCCTTCCCTCTGTGGCATCTCTCAATTGAGCTTTTAATCGGGAAATATTAATGAGTGTGAGCGCAGGCACGACATAGTTTATGTGACTTGTTGGCAACTACTGCCGCGCAGGTCGTGCTCAAGTACGGAAGCTAGGTGTACTCGGTCATCAGGTTCAAGATCGGCGCTGGGTTTGGTGACTGCAGTGCTCAGGAGGTCGTTGAGTTGGGTGTTGAAACTGAACGAAGGCCATTCTCAAGCTCAGACTCAGTCAGAAGCGACGGACAATAATGCGGAATCGTTATGAAGATTCCTTTGGGGAAACTTTCATTATTTCAAAGCGGCAAGAAAGGCTGACCAGAAGGAGGTCAAACCACTTTCGTTAACCTTGCTTCAAAACTTGTAAGAACGAGATGAATTTTATCGTGCCGGAATGCTTGTCACTTTCAGAGTTTGTAAGCATTATGCGTAATTTCATGACGCTTAGAAAGAAGCCAGTCCAAAAGACTATCAATTTTGGTACAGCTTTGCCATTCGTTTCGGTTCCTGCTGGTGAATGGGATTCAAAGGGTTTGATTAGCTTCAATGCTCGTTTCTATTTCTCCAGGAATGCTTTATGCTTTCTTTTCTGGTGGGTTCCTTCTGTTGGGGTGTTTTGATTTTTTTAACCAAAAATACTTAAGTAATGTTCGACCTCGATCTTATCAAGCGGAAACGTTTAAGGAGCGCATTTGTCGTGTTTCGTCTCGTCAGGCGGGTTCTATTATTGTGAGGCGATAATTCGTAAGCACTTTGGGCTTGGCACGGCCAGTTAATCAACAATCAATCAATTGAAAGATTATAATTTTTTGTGTACATTAAAAGAATTTGAAAGCTCAAGTGCAAAATTAAAGTTAAAACCTACAAATCTTCTTACGTTGAAGAAGCTAAAATATTCAAAATGATGTCCACGTCCACAAGCCCGACTTAAGCAAAGTAGCGCCATCTCTGTGCATATGATCGCACGTATGTTCTTTGTAGCGGAATTCTTTGATCCCAAGGTAGATTTTGCGAATAATTTTGCTCAT
This sequence comes from Sminthurides bifidus, assembly GCA_009872375.1. Lineage (NCBI taxonomy): Eukaryota > Metazoa > Arthropoda > Collembola > Symphypleona > Sminthurididae > Sminthurides > Sminthurides bifidus. The sequence continues at coordinate 1,826 of VRMD01000083.1, forward strand.
ATGATCATCTCGTGAGTTTCTGTGGAAATTGCAAATAGCTATAAACGCATAGTGAATTAACTCTGGGTGCAAACTACCTTGTAAATACAGTTTCAATCGAAAACATTTTAATTCCAGTCTAACCATGGCTAGCAGGATCGCAACTGCGGGTTGGAGACGTAAGTGTATGATTTTTAATGTTTGCCCAAAGGTTTAAATTCGAAGCTGGTTGATTATATATTAATTATTCAATCTCTTTCCTTTTTGTATGGTTGTAGCGACTAAAAACGCTGCTGTAACTTAATTTTCTTTGATTGCAGAGGCCCTGAAGAAGTGGGTATGGCACAAATCTGGATTCAATTGCTACGGTAAGTGGTTACGTAACAAGAGCTTAAGTTTTATTTAAATAGCTTTGAGTTTTTCATGTTTATGCAGTATTGATACCCATCCAGGTTTGAAAGCCCATGATCTGTTAATGGAAACACCTCAAGTTCAGGAGGCTATTCGTCGCTTGCCGCAACATATTCAAGACGAACGAGCCTTCAGAATCACCAGGGCGCTCCATCTTTCTACTTGCAAGACCATTCTCCCCAAAGAGCAATGGACAAAGTTTGAAGAAGTAAGTGAACCAAGGATTTAAATGTCCATGACATTGTCTTACATTTACATGACGTACGTTAATTCATTTCTGAAAACATACCCAAGAATTCTGACGCTGATTTTGGTCCTCGACTTATGTAGGAGGACTATTACTTGGAAGATTACTTGAAGGAGGTTCAAGCTGAAGAAGCAGAGAGAGCTGCCTGGGCGAAAAAGTAAGCCGACGGCTGCAGCAGTTATTTCCACCTTGGATTCTTGCGATACTGCTTGTTGCAGTGAATTCGTCAGTCTTCAAAATGGGTTAGCGTATATAAAGTCATCTGTCTAGCGTTGATTAGTTTGAAACATTAGCTGTTTAATCAATCTATGTAAATTCACCGGCACGATAAAGTTGGGTGAAAATAAATAACTTAAGGAAACGAAAATTACGCAAGTCTCCTGGTAGCGGGAAGTAAGTTAATGTTCCAAATGCTTTGACATTGACTGAACAGAAACCATGGGCGAAAAAGAGCGTTGCTAGGTGTTCAAGTCATTTTAATGAAACTTGATTGACTTGTTCAAGAGGACATAACGGGGATGTAATTGGGGAAAGTCTAGCTTCGTGCCACTTGCCCTTACATCCTTATTATTGATTTTGCATTGTTAAATCATCTATTCAAACCTAATGCCTGAAGTAATGTTATTGCTTCTATTCCTTTGCTTCCAGATAGTGAAACATGAAATAGCTAAAGTTATGATAAGGAGGAGGAAGAAGAAAGAATTGATATGAAGATAAGCAGAAAGTTCTCAAGCGACGTAGGGATGCTGTTTCCTCATCCGGTACAGATTCATTCGTACACCTGAATGAAAGCATGTAGGAAGATTCATCTGAACTTCCAAGCTTATAAGGTGAAGCTGAATGATCGCTATGGTATAGAGATGCATACGTTGAGTTCCAACTGCATACACAGCAACTTATAAAGGGTGGACGAGACAAAATCACATGTGTGGGACGAGAGGTAAAAGATTCTGCGGACCTCTTCAGTATGACAGGAAAGGATGCTGCGGATGTCACACAAAGCTTCTCTACAGAAAAAAGTAAGTACTTTGAAGTCTTTTATTAAGATGGAAAAGTGCTCGAGTTTGCACAGTCAGTTCTTGAGAGTAGAATAATTAGGTTACGTATGAGCGTCATGTGAAAGTACGCCTTTCACAACAATCCAGTTTAAGTGAGGTACCTGTGAAGATGGTTACCCTTTCAGTATAGCGCTACACTGCACTGTGGAGGTGGTGGAGCTAAATATAAAAGTTTTTATGTGTCAAAAGAGAGGAGTCGGCCCATTCGAAACGGCTATAAGGTAACTTTTAATCTCTGTGATACCCATGGGGATAATCTTCTTTCCTCTCCAGAACGGATTTATTTTCCAGCTTAACTTTTTTTGCCGGAAAGGGAGGTCATAGGGCAGCTCTTCTATTACTAGGCGATGTGGCAATCTTTTAAAGCTCCAACCTTTTCAGCCATATCTTGTTTAACCTCAGACTTTTGCTCATCCAACAAGGCCTATTTTCATGGAAATTAACAGCCGTTCCTGTTGCGTACTATTTTTGTTGATCTTAAATGAGCTAGAAATGTTTCAAGAATGCCGCATGATCCCTCACTCTCAGTCCTTTGAACGTGGTATTTGATCATTTGCGATTAAACGGAAGAGGATTTTTTAATGCCCTTACTACATTCGGGCATAACTTAATTCTAGCGGTTGTCCGCATTAAAACCACAAAATTTAATTTACCTTACAATTAGCCTAATTTTGATTGTTTTTCTGCTGCAGGGCATCATCAGATTTCCTTTTCATTCGGGGAAAAAGGTTTTCCTTGGGACAACCTGGAGTTAGTCACAATTCGTCAAATTGAAGGGAGAGCAGATTGACTCGTAGTCAGGAGCCAACAGGATGCCGCACAACTGTACTGTTTTGCAACTAACTAGTAAAGGACGCTTGGCTTGACGACATCTGGGTTACGTCTGGATTTTTAATTGAATTAGAGTGGGGTCAGCTGTCCTCTTATGCATCTGTGCTTGCCTGAGATTGAGGGAGTCTTCTGGAGGTGAACTTGTGTGGAGTCGTTTAGTGGCAACGTCATGAATCTCTTCGGAAGTTGTGCTTACTGCAGCCTGCATATGTGCCAAATAAGTCACAACAGCTCTTAAGCCAATTTAATATACCAACTAGGAAGGAGTATTCGGCTACTAGTGTGTAGATGAACGTCAGAAAAAGGATTTCCTTCCCAGTAAGATACTTGAAACTGAAGAGATAAAGTGAGATTTTTCTTGTAGTTTTACATAACCTTAAAATAGTAACTACGTAGAATGAGATTTTGGTAGTTAGCACAAATTACTGCCGTCATTGAGTCTTCTTGATATCTTCCAGTCAGTTTTTGTCGTAAGGCCGAACTGCATTTGCATTTGTAGGCTTAGATTTGTTGAGTTTGACAAAAAGTACGTGATGCATTTCTCTATACCGACTAGCCAAGAAGTACGAGCTGGAGATTCGAATTACTTGGTGAGTTCATAAATAAATTAATCAGTTCTCTACGTTTTTCGGCGTTATTGTAGTCGTTGGGACTGATTTTAACAAAAGCATTTGTGCTGCAGATATACAATGTTCACATCAACGGTAACTTCCATTGTTCGCTCCGGTATCGTCAAGTCTTGGGACTTCACGAACAACTGCGTAAAGAGTTTGGGGCGGGACGACTGCCAGCGTTTCCTCCCAAACGATTTCTATCACTTACAGCAGCTCAATTAGAAGAACGACGCTCAGCGCTTGAAAAGTACATTCAAACGGGTAAGTTGAAGCTGTGACCTGTAATTACCAATTCTAGTATTTTATGTTTTTTTTGCCACTAAAACCTATTTTTGACTTCCGCTATGGTCAATTGTAATTGCAGCTAGTCAAAATTACGAGGTCGCCAACTCAGAATTGTTTACTGGATTCTTGAGGCTGGCTCAGCACGAAACCAACGGCGAACTTGTTGCCAAAAGAGGTGTTGATGTCTTTCTTCCTAATGGGCACAAGCTAACGGTTGATTTGTGGAATAACTCTGGCTCATCAGTTTTGTTGAAGGTGAGATTTAAACGTTACTATTTTTGTAGCAAGGGCTCTTCTCAAGTGATCAAATGTCGACTATTTATCGTGTTTACAGATGACGCTAACAGAAATGAAATTGCCGGACGATCTAATGGAGTACTTCAGCCTGTATATATTTCGCCGAGATGCAGACGGAACATGGACGGGTAAGTTCTAGTTCTTGGAGTGATTATACGTCTCCCTTTTTTTATTTGGGTGATCAAATGAATTTAAGAGTGTTGTATGCATTTTAATGCAGCCCTGCGAAAACTAGAAGAGTACGAATCTCCCTACATATCACTAAAATGGTTAAGCACCGACCATCGGATAGTTTTGCGCAAATGGTGAGTGAGAATATCTAATTTTGTAGATAACATTTATCAGATGTACTAAAGCATAAAACCTCTTTTGATTTAATAGTACATGGGACTCGACTGCTGACGAAGCGATAACTGAAGATGCTGTAGGATTACATTTATTATACGTCCAAATCGTGTCTGATATAGAAAACGGGTGGATCCTTGTTCCCAAGGAAAGCCTGAAGCAATTAACAACATTACAAACCCAGGGAAGCAAACGAGATGTAAGCAACGTGGTTCATTTTTACAATTATCATTATTTGACTGTATACTAACTTCTGTGTCAAATTCTGAAGCGGTTCGCTGTTGCCAATTTTGCAGTATGTCCGGGCAGTACAAAGACTGAAATTTTACAACTTTATGAAATTTTGCAATTGCGTCTGTGACCATCCCGTAAAAGATAGTGCTACTACCGTCTACATCGGCAACAGAGATCTCATTCTTGTCACTTGTAGGAGAGAGGAAGTTGTCTTCAAGGTTACCAGAATGAAATGCTGGCGAATCACGCTTCATCACGTGAGTAATATGATTAAATATGCGTGTACTCAGTGACTTGAACTAATGGGAGGCTTGGAATATTAAAATTTGTATATTTTTTATTTCTCAGGAGCCATCTGGCGAAGTAAAAGCTGAGCTTTCGTTTGAGTACCTTCAAAGCAAAGATAAGATGGAATGGGTCACAATAGTTTCGGAGCAAGCGGTCCTAATGGCTGTGTGCTTACAAGAGATGGTGACTCACATGGTTGCGAAATCCCATCCGTCAACGCCGTCATTGATTGGCGTAAGTGAAGAATATATAACTAGAATATTGTCCCTGTACTATAGGATGCAGTGACTCGTTTCATGCAATAGTTTCTTTCATCACAGATCCGTTCCGTTCGTTCCATATTTTACTTTATCACCCGAGATGGCCAACAAATTCCAATCAATGAAGATATACTCATTAGTAAACTCAACGGTAGTTCGAGTAGCTCTCCATCGTCAACTGTAAATGGATCAATAGGGAGTGAAAGTCCTTCATCCAGCAGTCTATCCAACGGAGGTGGCGGCGCGGAAGCGACTGGCACCCCGTCTTCACCGCTGTCACGACAAAACTCTTGTGATGTATCTCTCAGCTCTGGTTCCGGATTAAGGCGATACTCTGGCCACAGTCTGAGGAAACAAAATTCCATTTTTAGTTCCAGCTCCAGCGACAATCTGTTCCGTGAAAACAGTGCATTTGCAGGGATCGGTGATGATGATTTGTGAATGTTGACAATTGTGCTAATTACAAGTGATGCAAATAGCTGTGTAGTGTCAGTGCTATAACTAGCTGGTATGTGGCCAGCCACCCCCTACTGTTACCCGCCGCATCATCGTTGTGAATCATCAACCGAATCATCGTTTTGTATTCGCCAGTCCATGCAATTGTGAGAATGGGCTTTGAACCAATCATATACTAGTTACTTATTTCCTTCCACGTATTATAAGAGTCTGTGTTTACCATACAGTAATCAAATAAGAACTATAAGGCAGCTATCCTAAATGAAATAAAAATCGTTAACTGGAAGCAGTAGCTCGTATTAAAAAGTAACGTGCGTGCTTCATAGCTGTAAAATGTCATCATACTTGCAGTTTATTGAAAGACAGATTTAAGAAGAGATACAATTTGAAAAACAACAGAGAGACTGAGCATGCATGGCTGATGAAATGCCGTAAAGTGTAGCAATGACCGTCAGCTTTCGATGAGATTGTCTAATGGTGGAATAGACGCAAGTTGGTATGAGCAAGAGCGATATTGTGCTGATTGCAAGCTTCGATAACGGAAGCATCTCCAACAGAGCCAGACGGACTGGCAATGTACGATACTCCACTCTGAAAAAAGAGAAAGCAGCAATTAACCAACCATATTCCAGGAATTAAATGTCGCAAATAAGCGCTACCCATTAGATTTACCTGTCGAGCTCTATCAACGTTGTCACGGAACGGAAAGAACGCATCAGAGCTGAGAGCAACTCCATCAAGGGTCTTGATCCAGTCAGCTCGTTCTTGTTCAGTAAAGAATGGTGGTGGGTTTTCGTAGTTAGCTGCCCACGCATCGACCTCCATGTCTTTTCCTACAGTGCCTCCAACGTAGTTATCAATGCAGTTAGAGATTTCGGCCCTCTTCACCCCTTTCTTAAATTGCATTCCTAGGACTCTGGGGTGGTGACGGAGCCACCAAAGATTTGCCTTGTCTCCAGCTAATCTTGTGCAATGAATTCTGGACTGCTGACCAGCACCGATTCCGATGACTTGACCATTCTTCGCATAGCAGACTGAGTTGGATTGCGTATACTTCAATGCAATGGTGGCAACAATCAAGTCGCGAATAGCCCCTTCAGACAGATCCTTCCTATTAGTCACGACGTTGGTGAACAAAGATTTATCAATCGTAGCATCGTTCCGTTTCTGCTCCATTGAAAGTCCAAAAAGGGTCCGCAACTCAGTATCTTTAGGCTCGTAGGCAGGGTCAATGTACAGAACGCAGTATCCACCACCCTTCTTTTTCTTCAGGAGTTCAAGAGCCTCGGCACTATAGCCTGGAGCAATAACACCATCAGACACTTCCCTTGAAATAATTCTAGCGGTTTGGGCGTCGCACTCGTCGCTCAGGGCAACGAAGTCTCCAAATGACGACATGCGGTCAGCGCCTCGTGCTCTGGCGTAAGCAGTTGCCAGGGGTGACAGATTACCAAGGTCTTCAACCATGCAGACTTTTTTCTACAAAGAGAGACCAGGTGATCAAAAGTTCATGTTTTCAAAATATTTCAAAGGTTTCAGTAAAGACAATCTTACCTCATCCTCGGTCAAGGGTACCCCCACAGCGGCTCCTGCAGGGCTAACGTGCTTGAAGGAAGTGGCAGCAGGAAGTCCCAATGCAGCCTTCAGGTCACGCACAAGCTGCCATCCGTTCAGAGCGTCGCACAAGTTAATGAAGCCGGGTGAGCCGTTCACAACTACAATTTCAAATACAAATGTCAATTTTCATCATAAGAGGGGCTCTGTCTTCCAATGCAAGACTGCAAAACATTCATTTACCCTTCAAAGGCAACTCGGAGATCGTGGTGAACAATTGAGCTGGCTTTTGGTGAGGATTCATGCCATACCGCAGGGTCAACTGAGAAACTCCAGCAGAATACTGCTTTCGGAAATAGTCAGAAATGGCATTGTCATATTCCGCCGTGTGGGTGAAAGCCTTAAGTGCCAAGCGATTTCTGTGAATACACCGAAAGCGAATGTCAAAGCGAAAGGACAATCTCATCAAAAAATTATCGTTCCTATGCAGATTTCACATTGGCTGTGCAAACGGGGATAATTGAGATTGCATTGCATCAGGCATCCATAATCTATTAAACTGCAAGCCTCAACTTTTTATCCAGCACTAGTCAGCCTTGTCGTATGTCCAAATCATACGTTTCTTTTAGAGGCAGTCACGTGCTTTCCTCTTCTTGTAACACGCATAAAATCTCTCAGTGAGTCTGTTTCTCAAGGATAATCTTGTCAAGCAACTTGTGTGCCAGCTCATTTTTCTGAACATCAACACAGTGTGAAAAAGATTAAGTCCTGCCTCGGTTGCATAGATCTTCTCTCTATCCACCAATCAAGTCGTGGAGCTAAAGCCAAACCCCCACAGCTATGAGATAACAGTTTGATATCAGAAACCCTATCATAAGGTCGCTTCAAGCTGGAACGCCTGTCTGACTCCAAACTAAAACGCCAGCAGTGTTCCTTCCAGCTGTGGATAAGCTGCTTCCACGCTCTGACTATGAAACAAGACACTGGAATGTTTCCAGACTTTGGGGCAAACAAGTCTGCTTGTGCTTGCATAAGTAATGAGCAAGGCTATTAAGTAACGGCTGACCTGGTCTCTTGTTGGGTATCCTTAGTTGCGGAGGATTCGATTTCTGAAGCCACCGTGTTGTAATCTTTAGGGTCCACGACGACTGTCACGCGAGCATGGTTCTTTGCTGCGGCCCTCAAAAGAGTAACGCCACCTGGAATAAAAGATGAATAGTTCGGTGAAAACCTTAAAAAATAATATTGAAACGGCTAACAGTTTCTGTTCGTTCGAATATGCGTTTATAAAAAGCTATCGAGGTTATCAAGAATCTTAGCAGTCTTTGCATTATAGAAAAAGAAATTGCGACTTACCAATGTCAATGTTTTCTACTGCTTCCGGAATCGTAACACCTTCTTTGGACACCGTGTTGACGAAAGGGTACAAGTTGCATACGACCACCTGAATCATCTTATAGCCTTGGCGTGTCATGTCAGCCAGGTCAGACTCAATTGTACGGGACAAGATGCCTGAAATTAAAACATTTGAGAGACTTAGAAGTTTTCAAAACATGTGACTCCTCAGATTGTGGACAGTGTTTCAGCAACTAAGAGCAGAGTACAAGAAAGACAGTTTTCTTACCGGCATGGACAGCAGGATGCAGAGTCTTAACTCTGCCCCCGAGCATCTCTGGAGCCCCAGTGATGTCAGAAACATCTTGGACAGGTAAACCGGCGTTTCTGATGGCAGTAGCGGTGCCACCGGAAGCAACAAGCTCAAGACCAGCTTTTTGCAACCTTGTTGCAAATTCAATCAGGCCTGTTTTGTCGGAGACACTCAAAAGAGCTGCAAGTAATACAAATAAAAGTAAATCACGGATAAGTGGTATGAACGAACTCATATCCTAGGAGATTGCTGGAACTGAGACTTACAAGAGGAAATTCAAAGATTATAAAACACTTACCATAGTTTGCCATGGTGCGAATGGGCGTTGTGCGAGTAACGCTGGAAGGATGCAAGAATGGATCCGGTCGAGGTGGATGGAAAAAGAGGAATGAGCGCTGGAGAATTGAAAGCTGGACATACTTAAGAGCTTTAGGGCTTGTGAAGGAGATTGTGCAACGTAGCATTCCTTCAATCTCTTCAAAGTTAGCTTATCATCTCCAGTTTATCGTGAGATGCAATATATTCAAAAGGAGCAATAGATATGAAGATGTGTAGCTCTTCAGAGTGAGAGTCGTAGGCAGAAACCGTGCTAAATACGCTGTACTCTCTCACGAATTTCTCACAGTTTTACGAGCTAGCATTCTATTCTGGCTGACCTTCACCTCGCAGGCTTCTGTTGCTCTCAGCTTCTTAAATGCTTTCTGCGATTCAGCTGATCCGTCCGTATCTATATCAAACTTTTTTTAAGTTGAATCTTGAATCCTCCGTCGTCATCAAATTGCATGTAATGATCCTGGACATGAACGTTTTGTGCAAACTAGTGCTTTTGCACTTGTACGTTTAGTTAACTTGACGGTTTAGAGAGAATAGCAAAATAAATGATGCGTACAACATCACACTTAGTGCGTTCTCAAAAAGCCTTTAGTTTGTATCTTTCGTGGTTTGCAGTTTCTTAACACAGGATGTAACACAGGTGAAGTTGTCGTCTTTTAGTTGATGCAGAGGAAGCAAATGACTGTAGGCATGCATAAACTGTAATAATCCTCTTACTCAGAAGTCTGAACAAGGGCAAGTATCTCAGGATTAAGATATGCTCCGTTTTCCGGGGCAAATCCGGATTCTAGCTTAAAAATTACAATACTTGCGGGAGGGAGACTGAAATCCAATAATGTAGATTCTAGGTCTGACAAGGTCTTTCCACCAGCTTGACGAAGGGAGAAGTCGCATTTCTCTAACGATGGCGATAAGCATTCACGGACATATTCGTATAATTTGGAAATTTTCTCGTTGGCGCTAAATGTACCCTGAAATTAGAATTAGCACATGAGTATTAGTATCTTGAATCAAAGTAAGGGCCACCATGCAGACAAAGATTTTAGGATAAGTCAGTAAAATTTTACCTGAAGGGTAAGACCGTCAGGGAACCGAATTCTCATCACAGCATACCGGTAAAGTCTTTGATCCCTTTGCTCATCTCTTTCTCGCTGAGCTTTCGTTCTAAGGGTAAGTTCTCGTTCGGCTAATTCCGTTCGAAGCTTCTGTTCTCGTTTCAGTTCTTCTGGTGTCAAATTGTAGAACTCAGGGGGCAGTTCTTTACGACTGACTACTTGCGCTGGCATTAAAACTTGGAGATTTCTATCCAGTTCCGGGCGGATGGGCGTAGTGGCTTTGAGAGTTTCACGAAGTTCCTGTGAATTACATCCCACATTCGTTACTCATTCCGTGTGAGTCATCAGCATCCCGGAACACAACATCGGTTCAGAAGATATTTTTAGGTTAATGCCATAAACTTACGGTCAAAACGGCAGTACAGTTTTCAAATGACTCAAACACATAGTAATCTTCTTCTTCCCCTCCGTTTTCGGGAGCTATACGCGTTTTCACAAATCCTGTCGCCCTCAGAAACTGTGGTACACCGACCATACAAGCGACTTTTTCCTGGAACACCTTATTACATGCATCGTATCTTCTGATACTTCGTTTCCTCAGGGTGCTGTATGATATTGTCCAGATACTTACATAGAGTATCTACACAAGCCTGAATCTGAAAGAAGTTTTGAAACATCTTCAATCTGACTCTCAAAATCCTCACCCTACATTTTCTCGTAATTGCGAAAGCGCACATACCTTATCTTGTCCTCTGTTGCAGGAATGAATCATGAGGCAAGCTGTCATACCAAGCTCATCTTCGGGCTGCTCCAACAGGAACTGCAATATATTCTTCTCGATTTCATACCGAGGCAAAACTTCCGGTCCTAGAGTTGGTCATAGCAAAAAGATTTCTTTTCAACAGCATGTTCCAATTAATTCTTTACAGCAATCTTCACAGTTTAAAGTTTCACAGTTTTTACAGTTTACACTAGCAATTGACACTCACCAATCAACGGACACGAGAAGTAAACTCCAGCAACAGCATACAGTTCCGGATTCGTCTCTTTCCCTTCCTCATAAGCATTTCCCCAGGAAACCTCTTCCACTGGATTTTGACTTGATTTAATCCCCTGCTTCTCCAGCTCAAGTTCCTTCAACTTTCGCTCAGCTTCAATCTCTTTAAGGGCTTGCTCTGAAAGTATGAACAAGTACAAATTAATTATAATATACCCTTCAACCATTTTTTTCCAACAGAACATCATCGCCTTCCTACCTTTTATAAAAGCCAGTTGTCTGCTCGCCAAGATATCCGCAGGGTCACGCGGTCCCTTATTAGATTTTTCTACTCGTGCAAGGGCTGCCAGCGCAGCCTGTCTCCTTTCTTCCGAAGGGGCCGCGGCCCTAGGCTGCTGCTGCTGAACATTTCGCCCGGCTGATGAACTACCCCCAGTCTTGGCTGGTGACGACGCCTCACTCAACTTGTGACCCGGTCCAGCCACCTTGAACTTGGCATCGGTTTTCTTCTTGTTCAGTAATTTCTTAAGAGCATCCATGATCAATTTAATTAGACTTCACAACCAATACCTTCCAAGCTAGTGCAAACACAATTAAAGTGTCTTTGAGTACGTGTGTCTGTGTATTTTATATTCTAGGTGAATGTTCTTTCGGTAACTTGAGTTCTGCCATAGACTTTTTCAACTCCTCAATCACCAACAGGGAGCTGGAAGGTTGCATGAACTTCTCGACAATTCTATCCCCGTAAATCTTCCACGAAACCCAAATCAAAGCCCCGTTAATGAAGATGATGAAGAGGAGCAACTTGCACAACTTCCACTGAAAGTCGTTCAACACTTCGAAATCTGGTAAATGTGAAGTCACTAATTGTACTTGAGACAAAACGTAAAATACAAAATTCGACAGGGAATAACTATACGCCTGCAAGCAATTGATCCACCACTCATCAGGTGACCATGTAAAAATTGCTGGCACAAAAGATAACAATGCTTCCATCTGATGAAAAAAGTTTCCACATTTAAAGTCTTCACAGCATTATGAGACGGAAATATGTCAAACGCGCATAAATTGGACAGATGGGAAAACGGAAGTTACACTTTCTCCAGCAGTTCCTGTTGTTTTGCCTCACAATTTTCTCACCGCACCTTATTGTTTCAATTTAGACAAAAAATTGCTGAATATATCACAATAACCCGTTATTTTCGTTGCAGCATTTGCAAAAAATTGGTGAATTTACAGCAGAAAACAGTGCGCTTTTCCTCCCGGCTGTAAACATGCTCCAAGGGGTGCTGTGCTGACTAATAGTACGACGAATTTTCGTGAAAAACTATTGGAAGAGGAGCGTGCAATGCAAATCCATTGAATTTACACTTTTCTCATCTTCTTCCACCAACAGTCAATGACACTGTGGTAGGTAAGCAGCTGTTGTGAGGTGTTCAGGTGTTAAATGCAAATGACAGCTGATGAGTCGCTTTGTGCCGTAGATTGGGCGATTGTTCCAATCCAATAATCAGATCAGTTTCACCAACGACTCGCTGTCTCTGCAGTAATTATAATCAAGCACTGGAGTTAAAATAAAAAGTGCTTACGGTGAATGACGTTTGTACTTGTTTACTTCTATCGATTTTTGAAGTTGCAGGGGATTTTCTTGAAAAGAGTGATGGAAATTTACCCTTGGGCTTTTCGGGATTTGACATATTTGAGCTAATGTTGGATGACTATTATTTCATGTTGAATCTGTGTTTAATACTAAGTCAGTGATAGTTTAAATTGAATTAGCAAAAGTTTCGATTGGACGGACAGCCAATTTACGCGCTTTAAACGTAAGATCAACATGCCTTGATTTTCTTGGTTCTATGGTTGCGAGTTTCTATCCTTTATATATTTCTCTAAACTGCAACAATAAACTATGCATGATGTACTTCTGGGATTTTTCAGAATGGGAGCCAACGACCTACCTAAGGAATTCGATCTGATCATTCTGGGAACTGGATTAGCCGAATCCATACTTTCGGCTGCAGCCTCCAGAAATGGTCACACAGTCCTTCATTTGGATGCACGCGACTTCTACGGTGGAAAATGGACAGCTGTGAACTTAGACTGCTTGGAACGTGGAGACTTGACTGCTGCAGCTACAATTCCAAATCAGGATGAATCCTCATTACAGTTTCGCTGGAGAGATTTAATTCGCAACGTTGATCATGTATGGTATGCCCAGGACGATGACACTAAAGATGCATTGAAGAAGCATAGCAGAAAGTTCAACTTGGACGTTTTTCCCAAGGTAGTAATTGCGTTGAACCAACCAAGTATCAATGTAAAACTGTCTTGCACAGGTCTACTCTATTTGTTAGTATAATTTCTCAGTATTCGCATGATTTCACATTCATAGGTGATCATGGCCAAAGAAGAGATGATCGAGCTACTCATTGAATCAGATGTTGCCCGTTACTTAGAGTTTAAATGTGTGAACAAACTCCTTGTCTCATTGCCTCCGGATGGCAAGGTCCTGGAACCAATACCGCTTTCTCGATCAGACATCTTTGTAAATAAGTCTCTCAGCCTCATTGAGAAACGGAAACTGGCCAAATTTATTGAATTAGTTCTGAAGAATACGCCACAAGAACGCACTGAGAAGGACAAGACAGCTGGGGGTGACCCTGGATCTCAAGATGTGTCTCCAAGAACTTTTGAAAGCCTAGCGGAGGCAGCTCATTTGAGCCCGAAATTGCAACATTTAATGCGGGGTTGCATTTCGTCATTGGAAGATGCATTGTCTGGTGATAGAAGTAACGAAGAGTTTGAGCGAAAATGTCTCTTGTTTTTGCAATCCATAGGAAGGTACGGTAATCAGACACCGTATTTATGGACGCTGTATGGAGTAGGTTAGTAAATTAGTAAATTTTACTGATAAACTTGCAAACTTGACTCAATTTGTCATCATACTGTGTTCTGGTATTTGAATTCAACTTAAATGTCTTTTATCTACAGGAGAAATATGCCAAGCGTTTTGCCGAATGTCTGCAATTTACGGTGGGATCTTCATTTTGAAAAAAACAATACAGCAAGCCAAAGTCGTGGAACAACAACTTGAGATTAAACTGGATGATGATGTGATAAAAACAAAACATTTAGTTCTTGGGCCAGAAACAATTAGTGCAACGTCCATCGATTGTAAACCTGCCAAGACTGTATGTAGAGGAATCTTAGTCACCGCTGGCAATTCTCTCTTGTACCAGTCCTGTCAAAATGGTGAGGAGGCTACTTTAGATGACAATCACATTTGGTTCTATAAAATCGGAGATGCTGAAGTTCTGGAACTAAATCATTCCAGTCATGCCGTTCCAAAACCTTACCGTAAGTTCCTCTTCAATTTTCAGTCTGCTTTAATGTAGTCTTTCCGCAGTGTTTTTAATTTTCAAATCCTATTTGCAGACTTAATCCAAGTGACGTGTCCAGCACGAGAGGGCGAAGACCCAAGAAAAACTGTCGAGAATTTGATGAGTCAGTATGTGAACTTCAAATCAGATCATCAGTCTGAGAAACAAACAGGTGAAGACAACCTTGATGCGCCAGAGGAATCACCAAAATGTCCAACTGTATTGTTTGGCTGCTATTATTTGCTAGATTTTTACGAGAGCAATCAGATGGAACAACACTCAGATTTTGTTCATCAGTGTTCATCTAGCTCAACTACTATCACTAGCGAAGTCTTAAAGGCAAAAGAAATATTTTCGCGACTGTTTCCCGAGGAAGATTTTTTGCCTAAACCCATTCCGCCGAAAGAAGCGGAAGGTGAAAGTGATCTTTAACTTTTTAAATAATATGCTGTGCTATTAAACTTACTACGTTTTATTTCTTCTTGAAAATGATCCTGTGTGTGTTTACTCCTTCTGAACGAACTCATTTAATGCTCTATTGAAAAAATTAATGTTGATATCGAAACGCATTATTTGACAGTAATTAGAATATCGTCTTCTGCTACAGTATCTCCAACCTTTACCAGGACTTGGTCAACAATACCGTCTGCACCAATGACGAGCTTGTTCTGCATTTTCATAGCCTCTGAAAACAAAAATAATAAATCAGGATCAAATACGTATGTGCCATATCATAATAGGCCGAGACTTTCAACTCCTGACGTACCTATTATGCAAACTTCTTGACCATTGAACACTTTATCGCCCACTTTCACACTCACGGCTCGGACTACTCCAGGCATAGGACTATGTAACTCTTTTGTCAAATCCGTCACCTTCGGCGGAGGCATTGTAGGCAATAAATCGAAGGTATACGGCGTGTAAAGCTTAACGTCATGACTTGCTCCTTGGAAGCCTATTTTCCATACTGGAGTTTGACCTCTACCCTGTATTTGGTAGACGACGGGTTCGCCGTCTACATTAAGTCTCAAAGTCGGTTTGGACATGTCCCATCTAGGAATGATTATTTCTTTTCCATTGATAGTCACCTAAAAGTTTCGTTAGCAAGATTTAAAAATATTACTACGAGCAAGAGCTGCTTCCATTCAAGGATATTTGATTGAACTCACCACAAACCCTTGACATTTCAAAGCCACGTTGGCAAGGACGCTATTATCTCCTTTAGAAACAACAAATTCCCATGAACTAGTGTCCTGCTTAAAGCGAAGCGTTCTGCATGCTTCCAGCACAGCTGCCAAAGCCTGAATTCTTTCTAAATGAGTTTGGTTAAGTGTTGGTAGAGAGAATCCATTTGGGTAAACCTTAGGCAAGTACGACGTGTTCGTATCTCCTTTGACAAATGATTCCTACATTACAGAAAAACTTTTAAAGTATTTCCATTCCATTCCTGCACCAACGGTGGCTTTTAATCAACAGTTTTGGACTTACCTCAGCCATGATGTCGCGTAAGAGGGGGATATTGTGTGATACACCTTGGATTACGTATGAATCAAGAGCTAATTTGCCTCTTTTGATTGCCTCGTCCCGAGTAGCACCATAGGAAACTAGCTTGCAAATCATTGGATCATAATATACTGAAATCTCAGATCCTTCACGAACACCCGAATCACACCGGATTCCTTCTCCCTCAGGTTCTATGTACCTGCAATTCAACAAAACTGTCGCAGTATACGTTAAGGAAGCAGCATTCTAGAATGAAATTGCAACTCGCTTACCTGTACAATCTACCCGTAGAAGGAGTTCCGAAGTTTCGGGTAGCGTCTTCAGCGTACACTCTCATCTCCATTGCCCATCCTTTCAATGGAATATCTGATTGATTAAATTTTAATGGATGACCGTAAGCAACCCGGATCATTTCAGCCACCAAATCAACGCCAGTAATGCATTCCGTGATTGGGTGCTCCACCTACCTCAAAAGATATCATTTTTAGAATCCAAAAGTACTTCTGCTTCTTTCACTTCAACAAGAAATTAGTAAGAAGTTACCTGCAACCTCGTGTTCATTTCTAAAAAGTAGAAATTTTTGTCCTTGTCAACTAGAAATTCCACCGTTCCTGCGGATGTATAACCGATAGCTTTAGCCAACTCTAAAGCCTGGTTCCCCATTGCCTGTTTTGCAAATTAATCTTTCATGAAATCATGCCGGTAAATCACAAGCAAGTAATCGCAAATATCAAACGGCGCTGAGGCCTTTTTACCTTTCTGAGATCGGGATCAACAAAGGAACTCGGAGCCTCTTCAATTACTTTCTGATTTCTTCGCTGAATAGAGCATTCTCGCTCATTCAAATAAACCCCATTATTATGCTGATCGCAAAGAATCTGAATCTCAATGTGTCTCGGGTCTACCACAAACTTTTCCACCAGGATCCGGTCGTCACCAAAGGAAGCTTTAGCTTCATTCTTGGCCAACTTGAAACCTTCAATAGCTTCCTTGTCATTGTGAGCGATACGCATTCCCTTTCCACCCCCACCAGCAGAGGCCTTAATCATGACCGGGTAACCAATAGAATTGGCGATTTCCAGGCAGTGCTTTTCATCACTTATCTCTCCATCAAAACCAGGAACCTAATAGAATAACCACGATTACAATTATCAGTAGAGCAATTATGATTTCCCCCGAAGCCAAATTCAATGTAACTTACAATGTTCACTCCAGCTCGGGCCGCCAATCTCTTTGATTCCAGTTTATCTCCCATTCCTTGAATAGCAGAAGCTGGTGGTCCCATGAATTTAACACCCTCTTTTTCCTAAACCATAACTTGCATCAGTTCCGATCATCTTAAACGACATAAACTTATTCCTGCTTGCCGTATTCATCACAATGCCATCCTTACCAATGTCTGCACAAATGTCGCATTCTCAGACAAGAATCCATAGCCAGGATGAACTGCTTGAGCTCCTGTCATCTTAATTGCTTCAAGAATGCGGTCAGTAAGTAGATAAGACTCCGAAGCAGCAGCTTCTCCAATACAAACGGCTTCATCCGCCATTTCCACATGAAGCTAAAGCCATTCAGCCAAAAACATACGACCTTTAACCTCCAAAATAATTATTCTAACCACATTATATTTGCACTAATTACAACCTACCGACCGAGCGTCAGCTGTCGAATACACCGCGACTGTCTTGATTCCCATTTTCTTCGCCGTTCGCATGACTCTGACAGCGATTTCGCCTCTGTTCGCCACCAGGATTTTATCAAACGTTGGCTCATTCGGATCAAGACGGCTTGTGTAGTAAATAGTATCGGCCCATCGCTCCGACAACTTCCGTTTAGGTGAAGCAACTGCTGACAAGTGCCGGCTACAAAGTTGACGCGTTAGAGCTGCGCTGCGGAATGCATTAATAGGACTCATCCTTGAGAATGGACGACAGCCAAGGGATCCAAAAAGATCAGAAACTTAAGGACGATATCTCCGAATCTTCTCGGGATGAAAGAGTTTAGCACCTCCAGTTGTACAAAATGGATCAATTTCCAAATCTGAAACTATGCTCTTACACTATACCCTGAAAACAAAAACGACAGAGAGGATACACCAAGGCCTACTTTATGCGCGCTGACAGGTCAGGTGCACTTGTACATTTCAAATCGATGTCCAAAGACCTGACCAAGCTAAAAATGCTTCCCCGTACGCAAGCTGGAGTTTTGCAAGAGCGCAAATTGACTGTGAAACGAACCTGTTCACATGAATTCGCAATTCAGCAGACTTGTCCCCTTCAAAGTCCACATGAACACTCCGCGAGAATTAACTCATCAACGCTATTTTGATTAACATCTCCTTTCTGAAGGTCAAGATAGCTGCCAAGATCACTCGTGCATCGTAATAATTGACACACAATGTAACAATATGAATCTGAATATCTTGATTACATGTTATTGTTATCGCTGGACGTTTGCGAATGAATTTCGCGATAAACATGTGATTTTTGCGACACACGTATGTACATGCCATGTGAAAATCTAGTTTTAAATTTTCCGCCCCTTCCAAGTTAGCATAAGCTTTCTAGGTTTGCTCCAGTATGGGTAATTTATGGGAAGTGCTTACGTTTATGCAACCACATGTTAACGACGCTGACATTGCATTGGCAGGACTGCGACTGGTTCCCTTCTCAACAATTAACTTTAATTGTAAGACGCTGTCACTTTGACGTAAACAATGCTAATTACACATTAACAAGCACATCAGGTGTATCATTAGTGGATGGCAATTGTAAACGAATAAGGAAACAGCGTCACTACATAAACCGCTGGAGGAAGGGATTTACTCTCTCGTCAGGGATGTTGACACGTGGGAAAAATGAAACATTCATGATGTGGGTAAGCAATTTTTCCAGCAGCAGACGTTCAAATGGAGCACATAATTGGTGCATAACAGGAGTGTGTTCGTAATTCATCCAGTTGACGCAATAAGCTAATAATGTGAATTGAGAAAGCCACTAGAATCTCATTACGTCTGATGAGGCTTAACGCAAACGGTGCAAACGTAACACAATTGAGTCTCTTTCCACGGAACATGGTGCCAGTCCAATGTACAATAGGCCAACAATTCATTGAGTAGGGGAAGTAGCAAAGTCTGACGTATGAAACCTGAACATTTTCCTGTTCACAATCTTACAATTGACGAAAACAGTCCGGATAATGGCACTGGTCTAACGTCTGAACGCAGTCTTATCAGTCTTGGAGTATGTTACACAAGAAGCAGACAGGAAGCTCTCATACACATTAGTATCACATATCAGAAAACCGCGGATGACAACCCATAAACTCCAGACTCAGACACATTTCAGAATGAAAAGATATCATGTAGCCTATTAATCTGCAAAATCTTCCATACTGGATCAACCACAACATGACCGTATCAAGTGTTACTCCTAGCGGAAATGAGTCAGCGGATGTCTGAATTCATAGCCGCCGGACATGGAAGTGAAAAGAATGAGCTTTACAGCATTGGAAATGTTACGACTGTCGATTAACGAATGATTGCGATTAAACAATATTTAACAGGTTCACATGCGGATTCAGCATTTAACGATGAGTTTCGTCCCAGGGTGGAATGACACTATTGCCAATGTGACATTTCTCCATGCGTAAATTCCACCAAAGTGAGAATCAATTCCAATTCTGTAGAACAAAGTGGTAATGCGGTAGCACTATTCCCACAAACAGCTTACTAACATCAAACTCGTAAATCAGGCATCAGTTCGGAGGAATCCGCAAATCAACTTCCTGACGCATTATGGGGGTTAGAGGAGAGTTAGTGCAAAAATCGTTGTTGTGCTGCTGCTGGCCGATAGTAGGAGAATTTTGCGTTGTATAACCTCGCAGCACGATGAGTGCAAGTCAATAAACAAGTCCTTTACCCGAAGGAATTGCTGTTGCCATTGGTGACTTTGTCACTAAAACCTGTCGCGACTCAATGAGATAAAAATGCACTTGAGGGCTGTGAAAGCACAAAAAAATTGTACTTTGTCCTTTGTGGGAGAAAAGGAATGCAAGTTTTGCAACGACACGGAATCAATGACCGAGAACTTGCAAGCGATGCAGTGCATGAGCCCTCTTGCAGAAAGTTGATGAGAATCCGCACATTCCCGTCAAGGGGCTGCAATTTTCTCGGTATGCATCAAATGCATTCACAACAACAGCATCACGAGACGAAAGTTTTTTTATGCGCTGAGTGCAAAATTTCCTCCACCTGCAAGCTGCACACAATAGGCCAAAGGCAGCGGAGAAAATTGCAGAAACCAAAGACCTTGTCATAGTTGAACAATTCGCCAAAATGGTGGCTGCTAATTCCAAAACCCCAAATGCATCTCCCTCTTCCAGCTTGCAAATGTGCAAGCCTAGCGTAACAAAGGGGGTAAGCCGCAAGCGTAACTACGTCGAATTTTGCATACAATTTCTTCAGTTAAACGACCACCTGCCGATTTAAAGCTAAATTTTAGAAGACTTAATTTTTTCCACTTGGTTGCATGATAAAAGGAGTGAAGGCGTCATTAATCACATGGCGCTAGCTCCATTTTAGCTAATTGCGGAATTTGTCGCATGATCTAGAGAAACGTAGTAAAAGGAAAGAATTTGCGGAAACGTGTCAATAGCAAGGGTCGCAAACGAGCAAGGAATTCAGAAAACAACTTTCTCATCTTATGGCTCTTGTCCCTGTTGTTATACTCTTTCCAGTAGATGGAGAGCGATTCCCACGCGTGGACGCGGCTGCAAGAGTCGTCGTCTTGTAAGGAAGGGAAATGAACTCGTACTCCGTTTCATTTTCCAAGATTTCGAAGAATCGCGTGTTTGTTATCGAAACCAGTGAGGATGAGAAAGAAAACAACATCCTCGAGCTAGTTGTAGCAAGACAGAAGCATGCAGAGGAAAGATGATGAAGATGCGATGTGGCACACTACTGTGTGTACAGTTTCCATGTTTTCATACTCTTGTTTTCAGCAAGACTTTGAACCTGAAGCACGGAAAGAGAGAGATACTCTTCATCTCGGCTCAAGTTGTGAAGGAAATCATGCACAGTTTCATAGTAATAGCTGATGAATTTTAAGCAAATCCTTTACTCCGCATCTTCCTTGGAACTCAGAATGAGTCAGGGAGGAAGAGTCATGCCTTTTGCTGAGCGGTGTGTGGGATTGAAAGAAATCTCCCTTGTGTTTCCTCAGCTCAGGTATGAAATGAAAGGATGCGGCTTTTCCCAGTCTCGATCTTTGCATTGCTCATTGCCCAAGATGCTCCTCTGCTCTGTTATGGAAACAGTCTAGAGGATCTTGGCTCACTCTCCAAGCCACAAGAAGATGAGAGAGAGAGAAACGTTCTTCTGTGGAATTTCTCGACCCAAGAGTTTATATGTCTGAGACACAGAGATGCTCATCTGCGGTAAATCCAAGATCACGCAATTGCATCCGCCGTCTTTGTATAAAAAAAAGTTGGTAAATAACCCTCGCTCCCCAGCGTTCCTTCGTCATTGCCCATGCAGCCTCATGTGTAATGTTTACGCTGGCAAACGTCGTCTTCGCCATTGGGAAAGAAGTCAAAGAAGGGGAGAACGTTAGCGCTTCGTTACATAGTGCTTTCAGCTTTCATGTTTTTATGGACGGTGGCGGTGGCGCATGTCCGTCCGCTAGTAGTCTCTCAAACCCTTGGGTAACGTGGCAGGGGCACGGAAGCGACAAGCACATATAACGCGATGAATACGCCGTGAAAATAAGATGGAGCGAGGTACAGCAAGAGCAGAGGCAAAGTTATACACTCGCACAGAATGAATGGGATGAATGAAATAGTAAAGAAGGGATCGGCTTTTACTATGTTTACGCATTAGCTGGGCTCGGTGTAAGCAGCGACTCTCTTCTGTTTGTAAAGGCAAAGAGCGTAGTGGATGGAAGAGAGCTTGAGCAGTGCAGTGCACAATACTCTCTTATGGTGATCGTCGTTGTTATTCGGCTCCACTACGTGCGTGAGAAAGACTATGAGTTGAGTGCATGACTCCAGGCAGCAGCGGGAGTAAAAAGCTTTCGATGAGCTGTTTTCGAGACGCAAAAACCTACATTCTTAATGCGGACATGGGTTTCAGCAGTTGTCGTACTCGAGCTCGGTCCAGTCTCTGATCTTCATTCGTGTTATGATCATCGATCATTTACCTGTCTCGAATCAAATTGTGGTTACGTAAATTTCGAGTGAGCGTATCCTTCAGTGAAAATTTCCCCATTGTGACCAACCAGAATTTTGATTTTGTGCAGCTGGGGAATTTTCAAGAAATTTTGTCTTTGACGAGTTATTTTACTTGTTCTCCTTCTCGTGCTAAATAATATTTGTTTTGTGTGACGAAACAATTGCGTTGAAATTTCATCACAAATCCTCTCTTAGGATAAAACAGCTGAACATGAATAACAGGCCTGGTGGCTGTATGGAAGTGGACTTTACCTGGAATCGAGAAACAGTTTATTAACTGTCGTTACAATGTGACTCTGGTGGCTGCGAAATCTTCGTCGCCTATTTTCAGTTTTGATTTGGTGAGAAAATTAAAAAAAGTTCTCCTTCCAACTTTTCAACGGACTACTAATGAGTGTTACTAACGAGGAGTTGAGTGTCAGCGGGGCCACCACGCCGACCACCGCTAATTCCAATCATGCTGCCTCTTCCTACACGGTACTTAACGTCAACAACGGCGGGGGAGGCAGTTCGTCATCGTCATCCGCCACCAATACACCCACGTCAAGTTCCAATGTTATGACTTCATCCGTTACTAGTAACTCCTCCGGAAATGGCCACCAAAACAGTGACGACATCGTCAAGAGTGGTTATTTGAAAAAACTCAAGGGGTCCAAAAAGTATTTCGTGCTCAGAAAAGAAACCAAAGACAAACCTGCCAGACTCGAGTATTATGCCAATGATAAGAAGTTTGCCAGTGGCCAGCGGCCTAGGAAGTAAGTCCCGATTTCATATTCTGTTACGTAATGGAAACAAGAACATTTGGAGAATCTCCGATTCATTCATTACATTAGCCTCTTGGCCAAGCGCACGTCTGGAATCCATATGTTTTCTTCCTTCGGATCTTATTGCGTAGTTTCGGTAATATGCCAACTTTTTCATCCAATTGCGGTCGGCATGTGACGACGCTCATGTGAGCAGCTGCACGTATTCATAGGGGCATTTCATGGGCACGAATACTGAAATTCTTCCTGTTCAACCTCCATTATTGGATGGTGGTGACAAAAACCCTGAGATGTATAAAACTTTTTTAAGTTTCAACAACTCTGTCTGGACTCCGAGTTAGAATTGCAACTCTCTACCAAGCTATAATTCGGAATAGTTAAAAGATATCATTAGAGATACTCGCTTCTTCAAGAAGCATCTTCCGAGACGGGACTGAGCACAGAGGGAAATACCGTTAAATCTCTAACATAAATCTTACATTTTATGCTAAATAAGTAGGCAAATGAGCATGTTTGCTCTAGAATTCTCCTCCAACGGTGCTTTCAACCCTTGCACGTGTGTATGTAAATTCTGTTTTCAACTTGAGAAAGCCTTAACGGAGAAATGCAAATCGAACACAATTTTAAATCTTGTTTACCTTGGAACTATAGTTGGGGGATTAGCTCTATGTGCTCTATTTGCGTGCGAGAACTGGGCATCTTCTTTGTGCCCCAGAGTTTAAGAGTTTTCAATATCTGGACCATTCCCGTTTCAATTCAATTTCAATATCTTCATGGCAAAATGGCAAACAACTTCGACTCTTGAGGTCTTGAAGACATGGCTTTGTAACTTTTCAACCGGAATATTAGAGCAGGATATTACAGCGACCCATCATCCCCTTAGGAGTTCCAGTAGTAGTTGTAGTTTGTAGTTTCTTCAAAGGCGTTTTTTTCAAGATGAGGTCTGGTATTTTTGCAAAGGGCAAGCATTTTTGCAAATATTCATCAATCACGCATTAAAGAATTAGCGAATGCTAGGGGATTAGATATTCATACTGTGCTGTGTGTAATAGCGTAAAAACTTAGGAAGATGAGCTGAAACTGTAGAATGAAGCTGCTGGCGCCAGAAAATTAGAGAAATTTTTGATTACACATGGAGAACGCATTGCAGACGGAACATGAACCTCGCCAGTGATCGCGTCCATCTGCATGTGGTGCAGTAATATGATCAATTATGTGATAAAAATGGCACTGAGTTTCACTTAACGATCGTATTTCACACTATTTCCAATATGCTGAGTCTATGACAAGTGTAAGTGAATATTTATAATGGTACTTGACTGGCGACTGAGTCGTGATAAACATTCAAGCCGCTTCATCTAGTCATGTACCTCAGCTTTTAGTGAGCAATTAAGGCTTGATGAAAAATGAAGGTAATTAAAACTGCATGACATCAATTGCGGTCACATCAGTCTGTGCGGGATGTGACAGTGACGATAATTGACGCTAGCAGGCTGGGTTCCACGTATTAAGCGGGAGTGAGCACTTGTGGCTCTGCCCATGTTGTTGACTTAGCTAAAGGTGCGAATGTAATACGCGGATTTTAAGTGGACTGTTGTTGATGAAGCATAGATTTGCTTTGCGGATGTGGTTGTTTAACTAGTTGGCTGCAGCTGATTAAACTACTCAGCACTAGGCACTATGTAGAAATGATTTATTTGCGACATTAGCTGAAGAGGTTGTACAGATTCCAAACGGATTACTAGTCTGATATCGGACTGGAGGAAAAACCTGGAAAGATTGTTTTGAGATGTAATACTTCGTGAAACTGTGTATTTGATCAGTTCGCGTGGCGTATCATTAAGCGGCGAATATGTAGATGGAAATGTATCTGTGCTGAGATCATAAAAGCTGTAGTGTCTTGAAATAGGGATAGAATAGGTTTGTCATTTAAAAGTTCTGGTAGACTATAAGCTCTGTTGCTGATATTAATTTGGTTTATCGTCTGAGTTCGACAATGTATAAAAATATTCAATTCTTTGAATCGAAGCAGTTGCGGCAGTAAACAAGAATGATACGATTATCTTCTGAAGTCCCAGGTGTATTGCTAGATAAAGCAACTATTCCGAATACACATTGTCGCTGACTTGTAAACAAGTCGCTAGTTCATATTTCATATGCGTTTCCCTCAATAGCAGCAGGCTATGAGTCTGTATAACTTGGAATTCTCAAACTTGATTAGTGGAATACGTGACGTGGAAGTATGCTACTGTATTTGAGGCTTGACATGAACGTCAGTAAATTATTTATCACTCATCTGTTTTGATGAAATTGGCGCTTTGATGTGGTGAACCATAAGTACATGCAGAAAACATGACGCGAGTCAGTAAAGTGAGATATCTGTTTCACCGTTTACCAAGCGCTAGTTTGCAAAATTACTTGGAAACTCAAGGACGAACTAGTTAAAACTAGGTTTACATGCTAATCAGAGGGCTACGACTACTTGCGTTCGTATTCTGTCCACATGATGCATGCCAGCAGAAGAGGTTCGAACTTCGAATCCTGGTGGCAAACATCTACAAAACGCACACTCAATCTCCATTTTAAAGGTGAATATTCTCAAATTTTAAGGAAATGTGGCACGGTAAGATTCCCTTCCCGTCTGTCACTTGTGCTACAGCAGCGTTGTTTGCCATACTAAATGTGAATTTACATGGCACTTAAGATTAGACCTGATTATTACAGCTAATGCACTTTTAGGTTCCAAAATCTAATTTTAAAGAGAATGCAGCTGCGTAGTAGCATTAATGATTCTACTGATCCGTAATCTTTGTGTAAGCAGTAAGATTTGTGGCAGTAAGGCAGGTAGTAAGTTAGATGCAGAAGAAAAAAGGTACTTGGACCCAATGGTGATCTTCACCGGTGAAACCATGGACTAGGAACTGAGTTTTTGTTCAACTAAGGTCTCCAAGGGAACAAACAATGATTTCGTGCAGAAGGAAGAGAAATAAAATATGCCGATGAAGAAGGAAGGGGCAAGGGACTGCGGCTGGCGTTGCCTAAGCAACGTTTATGAATAGGGTGCTCTAAATCAAATCTGAGAACGGTAAATATAGATGATGGGTACAAGAAAAAGATTTCTATTGTCGCTTAGTGGATTACCTGGCTGAAGTTGCAGATGTTGGCGCAAGTCTGTAAAAAAGAGCGAGGGAACCGGAGACAGAGAATTTGGCCAGGTGCAAGGCAATTGAATGGAAGACGGCATAAATATTGTTGGTGCAGGATGCATCCCTTGAGCTTCCCGATGGCCCTCATGTATTGAACTCGGAAAGAAAATTCCATGAATTGGGGCTTACGCTTACCTGATTGTGAAGGCTAACTTTATTTGAAAAGATTTTGGTATGACAAAGGGGAAGAATTTTCGAAGGAAGGCAGGTCGTAAAGCTCGGGATGATTGCTCGTTGCTTTGCGATGGTCGAATTTTAGTAGTAGAAGTGGTCTGGTAAGTGTCGATCAGTTGGTTGAAAACTTCCAGCAATTAACAGCGAGGTCAAACCGAAGCGCTAGAAAAAATATAAAACTTTGTCCGAGTAAGTGATTACAGTTTGAGCTAGTTTCATTGGTAATGCTGGTCTGTGCCGGGAGAAATGCGATGGCGATGATAGAAAAACAGAATAACAGGAAATCATTTGGACGATATCGAACCAATCTCATCAGTGTTAGAGTAGAAAGATTACAAAATGGAGCACTTGTAAAGAATCTGGATGATTTTCGCTGTTACTCAGAAGACTAAAGCACTTCTAAAACTTCTGGTGGACATTGAAGGCTTTCAAGGTTGGCATGCGCACTTTGATTCTGTAAGCATCATAAATTAGCAAGATTGTTCTAATTATCTGGAATTGTGGGAGTCGGGAATTACGCAGGAACTTTCTTAAGAGTCATAAAGCCGATAGCGAAAATATATATATGAGACTATAGTTGTGTTCAATTATCTTGATGCTTGTTAGGATGTCTCACGCTTTTTCTTAAAGAAACAGGTCAAGTTTGATTGTGCGAAATGCGGAATAATCAAGATGTGTGAATTTACGTCATAGTAAGTATGATGACATGCTGTTCAGCGACTAGGACCATTTAAACGTAATGCGCCACAGCTAGCGGCTGATGATATGCTGTTCTATATATGGATTGATTACTTTGTTGGCCATGTTCTTATTAGAATTAGAGGAGCCTAGGAGGAAATAGAAAGCCTCGAGTTATTTGATAACTCGTGAGATGACCACAATAGACATGTTGATCTAGAGTAGTATAGTACAGTATTGATCGGTGGGAGTAAAAATAATGCAAAAGCTGAAATTCATTCGCCTAGATCCTATATATAGGACTTACGAGTGCGAGTAAAGACAAAATGCGATACTTACATTCGTAGTTGGAGTAACGAGTAACACGTAGTGCCTGGGAAAAGTTTACGGTCCTAGTCCCAAGTATCTGGATTGCTGTTTCAAGGATAGGTAGAGAAGTTAGCTCCAAGCGCGATTTTGATCCGGCGTAGTGATGTTTGTATGTCTGGACGAACAAAACAATCGTTCGGGTGTTACCGGCAACCCGAGACAACTCCGAACCTGGTCCTTAGACAAGGTTAGATTTCTGCACAGGCTCTGGGCTAGACCGCGGAATAAGCGGTAGCGTTGGCATAGGTAATAGAGTGGAATGCAGCAGGACAGGGTTGCAAAAAGCGGGCTGCGACTCTTTAACGAGCTGGGTTGCCACCTATGTAAAGTTGGTTGGGTCGTTGGGTGTGGATGCAAGTTACGACGAACTGTGGAATCTGGTTTTTGCCAGCCTGTGACGCATCAAGTCGTACGGGTTTGTTTACCAACTTGGTGTAAAAAGCGCAAGGATTCCGAAAGCGTTGCGTAACGAAAATTGCTGTTCTAAAGCTGTAAAGAAGTTCACATCTTTTAGGTTTTTGAGCCTTGTATGGGTAGTTCGGACGGTGGTTGTATTAGCTGCAACACTGTTCAGACTGACTTTGCATTCGCACTTGCAGTGTCAAATACTCCCAGCGTTTGGAATGCCTTTGTAACAAAACGAAATGAGAAGCGTATCAAAACAGCCAGCCAACGCCAACACAAGCGCTTGAGGAGACCGTGTGAGGCAAAACTCTTTAGGTTGGCGTAGTCATGGACGAGGGAGAGATCAGACAAGGGAAGGGGGATTGTTGTTATTATTGTTGTGTGTTTGGGAAGTTTAGGAGAGCGTGAGAGATACAGGAGGAAAATGGCAAGGGTTGCCGTAGGTTGTTGGACTAGGTTTTTCTGCGAATGACGTGGTCTTGAATTGCGTTTTGTTTGGTCGTCGGCTAAAAGGAAGCGTTTTATGAGATTGCTGATTTTTGCGAATCGTGGTATCCTACCTGAAAACATTTGAAGCACTGAGTTGAGGCTGCTGAAGGGATTGAATGACGGCAATGAAGGGGAGGTAATGGAGGTGTTTGTTACGTGTGCAGTGTGTGTGCATTCCAAGAACGATTTCTGCGTCATAGATGGCGATGGCATTTTAGCTCTTTGCATTCATAAATGAGGATTCTACAAACTTTGTAAAGCTTTGTTTCGACTCAGTGGCACACTATGCAGTAGGGTAGAGGTAGGAATGCACAGTAATGCTGTAGTAGTGGAGTTTTAAAAATTGTTTCGAATACCTGCAGTACAGCCGACAGAACATTAGCTTGTTTTGGTTCCCACTGTTTGATATGCTCGCGACAAAGTATATGCTTTGAATCTCTCGTTTGAGTGCTCACGGAACAGCTCTGCGCTGTGTACTCACTAAAAGAGTTTATTATTCCGGAATGATGAAACAAATGTAAGAATTACGTACGAGCCTAATGAATCTCGTACTCGCCAATCACGAATGGCAAGCTGATGATTGTACAAACGAATACTACATTGGAGCAAGCTACGGTTGGCTGACTAGGCAAGACGTGGATGTTGCTCGAAGGTTACTCCGTGATAATGATATTGAAGAGTACGTTAACTTTTGGCCTTGAAGGAGGTTTTGTCGCAAATTTTGTGTGATTCGCATCGTCTCGGCCAGCCCAGTCTAGGAAAATAATGCGGCTTAACTGCGCAGAAGTTGCGAACTCGTATTCTTTTAAGAAGTTGAATTATATGAAATAGTTTCTCTACATCGATATCTTATCATGTCCTAAATGCTCGAAGCTGAAAAGCAAAGCTAGACGTTTTTAAGCAAATGCAACGTCTGGATGCTTAGACAGCTAGGGAGGTTCCTTGCTTCAATTTCTTGGATTTACACGAAGATTTTATTTTTGTCGGTAGGTTTACCGCTAAGCGTAGGTTATACAATTTAGGGCCTTGCTTGAGAGAGGACAGGGAATGTGATCTTTGGCGGGTCGGCAAACTGGAATGCTAACAAAAGACTGGCGCAAGGGCACTCTCTGGTTGTTGTGGGTTGAAGTAGAGCGTCTTATGAGCAGCAGAATTTTGGAGGGAACTTAGCTTTAAGAAAGAAGTGTAGCAAACAAGCATATTGTTGCCTTTAAAAATGTTTAGAAAGATGCGAGGTTTGTGAGATGAGATTATGCAAGATGCAGGGGAAAAGCAAGGAAGGGGCACAGGGCATAATGGCTACACGGTAGGAAGATGATCTTTTTGGGAAACTTCGGATTGTATTGATACCTTTTTTCTGAATGTATTGCATACTTTCTTGCCGCACTACAACTGCAAGGCCTGTGAACAAGGACCGAAAAAAAAACAGGAACATTTCGTGCAAAGGAGCGAATCTCTCTCGGGAACTGTAGGTAATAGTGATGGAATCCGGCAATCTCGTGAGGTCCTTTTTTCAGGTTAAATATAGGACCGTCAGCTATTACCAACAAAATCACCGTATTGTACATAAGATTTTGTATTTCATATGCAAAGGCTTGGGCTGGCAAGCGGTGGGTAAAAAAGCTTGTGGATGAGAAGAAAAAGAGCTCTTCTGCAGCGACAGCACAACAGCAGAATTAACATCTGCATGTGACTTGACGACTAAAAGCGAAGCACGCGAACTGGAATGAATGAATTAATTTAGCTAGTATTTGCTAGGGCAACATTTAGTGCTCAGTGGAATGAAAACTATGTGCTCTAATGAGATACGGAAAACTGAACGGGAAGGAAAACAGTACGTTCATATTGCACGGGTGAAAATTGGACGNTGCTGCATACTAACATTAGCTCGAATATTTGGCAGTAGCTCAGGTTTTTCATAACACGGCGAAAGTACATGTCTGGAAACGTAAGCCCTCAAACTAATATTACAAGTTATTTGAGGTACTGTTACTCAAGTTCTCGACAAGTAGACAAGTAGGTTGTCTGAACTCCGTAAAGAGTTGTCTCTATTCTTTGACTAGTTGATGATTTAGGTGTAATCCTTACCAATTACCAAAAACACCAATGAGAGCAGAATGGCTGAAGTCCTATAACCGATTTGCATGGAAGTAATACTTAAATCTTCGGGTAGACACATGGAGTTTCGCGGACTCGCTTTTAGTTTCATTTCAGCCTTTTGAAGGTGTACAGATGCTAAAAGATTTGAAACGCGACTAGTTCGTTCGAAAGCAGGATTACATTGTGGTACCTACTGTCGTCAAGAGCGTTCGCGGTTAGCCAAATGATGAGGGACGTGCATGGGATTTAATATTGACGTAAATGCGGTGATATGAAATGTTCCAGTTGTGGAAAAATTGAAATTGATTTGTGTGGTGACGCACATGTGGGAAAAGCAGGAGAAGAAGAAAAGAATAACAAGAGTTCATGCGAGCAAGTCGAAAACAAAAAGTACTGCAGAAAGCAGAATCCTAAGCCTTCGCCACTGTTCGTACAGCAAAGCATGAATTGAATTCTCTTTGTAGCATAACTACGGAATTTTGCACTTCTTTATTGCGAAACATTTGTACACAACGTACGTTCTGCTGACGTAAACACGCTTTTGTTCTGTAACACTAAATACTAAAGTAAGCCAGAAGCCAGGAGCTGATGAGAAGATACTATGCGAAATCGAATTAAAACTATGGGACGCTAGAGAGCAAAATTATAATTAAGGTTGCCTGCCTGCACGTTAATGTCACCGGTCGATAAAACATCGCACAATGCAGTCTGCACGCAGTACAGTATTAAAGCGAGTATCTTGTATGAATTTACCGATGTTACTGTTACTGAAGTGAATGCGCAACATTAGCCCGCCATTCGCGGTTTGTGCTGTGCGTGTACCCCAAAATGTCACATTAAATCATACAAATACAGACTGCATGAAATGAATCAGAATCCCAGTTGGCGCAATCTTGGGTGTTGACGCACTGGATTGCTTAAGCCCGGTAAAGAAATGCTATGAAGAAATGTAGCAGAGCAGGCAGGAGTTGTATCTGTCGTGGTTGCTTGACTGGAAAATAGGTTGTTGCTATGTTAAGTGAGTGTCAGCAAGATGACATTGAGTGGGAGATGTTTGCGGTGATTGGTTTGTTTTGATCAGATGTATATGCAAAAAGAGAATGACTGATGGGAAAAGTTTGGCTTGAAGTGAAGGGGAAGTCTCGAACGAATTTCCTTTATGGAAGACGAGCAGGCAAAATTATGACGGAGACATGAGACGATAAAGTTATTGTGTGTTACCTCTCAGAATTGTTATTGCTTAGCTGGGCTGAAATAATGCAAGTCGAAGCTTACGTGAATTAATTACGGAAGCTGTCAATAGGTGAAAGAAACTATTTCCCTGGTTTTTTATGTAGATATTTGTATTCATCTTGAACATCCCATACAGTTACTTTACCTTACCGCAAGCTTGTTACTTTCTCTGTTGTGGCTCCAAACTTACTTCGTTTATTTCGCAAACGGCCAGCCCTGTTTGTGTTTACGTAAAGAAGAAAACTTGCATTGAGAATGAAAGTTCGAGAACTAATGTAATTGACTTGGAGAAAACTGTAAGTTGTCGAAGTGAAACTAACAAACCTTTATTTGTTTTCCAGGAGCATCACCTTACAGGCGTGCTTCAATATCAACCAAACAGAATGTGGAAAAGACAAGTACGCCATCGCCCTTCATACACACAACGATTGTGTACGCATCGTTATGAATAATGAAGCTGAGATGAAAGAGTGGCTTCGTCTCATGAATTCCTTGTGCGGAGACGATGAAGAATCTGAAAATACTATTACACCATCAAACGCAGCAAAACCTTACTTTGAGCATGTTTGGATGGTAACGGCTTTGAACAAGGGTCTTGGAAGCGGTCAAGGTATTCTTGGTCAATACAGGCTCTGCCTAACCTCCAAAGAGCTTCAACTCCTGAAAGTCAAAGGGGAACCTGGAGGACGCAACGGAGAGCTCAAGTTTCCGGTAAGAACCGTTAAGAAAGACATTGCATTCGGGTCGATAAAGTTGTTTAGACGACAATGAGCATGGCGCTAGCTAAGATTACTTTGCCGACAAGAGTTGGGATTATACGACTGATGCCGAGGCGAAATAAACAGACCTTGACCATGATATAATGACTAAACTGCGCCGTAATTGCGAATGTGGTAGATTAAGTGCGAGGACATGGCTCATAACGGAAACCTGGCATGCACGCGGAAGCGCTCAGGCTGTGGTGAAACAGCCAAGGAATTTAGCCAGAAAGTACAGGACATGTTCTTAAGGAAATGCATGCTGTACAATATCGCTTGAGTATGAAACTAAGTTAGAAAGAACGCATACACCCTAGAAGCTCCTGGTTGATATTTTCCGGTCCTCGTGTTGCAAAGTTTCGAGATGTCTGCTATTTATAGAACCGCAATATTAAATTATCGCCTTTTCTGCTACAACACCAATTGTGTCAGGGAACAAGAGGCTGGTTGGTATCCAAGAAAAATGTGCGCTTCTGCTTTAATCGAGAAAATATGTTGATGAAAACAGTGTTTAAAATGAAACGTATTGTTTACTTCTTTCAGCTGACTGTGATACGAAATGTGTCACATTTCGAGTGCTTTTTCCATATCGAGTTTGGAAGATCGGCATGCACTGGAGCGGGAAAGCTGAGTCTTAAGACAGATGATAACAACATTGCACAAAATATGCATCTCCTGATTCTCAAGTAAGTGGCAAATTTTCCTCTTGACTCAAGAATCTTATTTCCTTGTATGATGAAACATTTATCCGTTTCTGGTCATAACTTTTTTCTATGAGTATCCACATCATTGAGTTTACGAATTCGTTTCAATCAAGTTAAGAGCTAGGATCCACATCATTGAGTGTGGACGTAAGCAAGCAGCTAGGATTATAGTGAGGATAGACTTCAGATTGTTTTCTGCCTCAAAGAAAGTTGAGATGATTCACAACAATTTTATTCGGTATTTTTATTTACCCACCCATCCTAGTGATCGGTGCTGTGAGTAATTGATGAATCACGTTGTTGTTGTTCTTCGTTTTGGCTTTAACATGGGTTGGAGGATCTTGTGACCAGCGAATAATCAGTGTTAACAAGAAAAGTCACATGACAATTATGCAGCTGTCAACTTGAACTGCTTTCAAAGAGCTTGCTGGTAGGGAAGGAACTTGAATGCAATTCTGTTTAAGTTCAGCCTCTTTCACGGCCGTTGCAAAGTCACGTCTCAGTTGGTCAGAAGTCGTAGTAAATTGAATGGTGGCAAAGAATAGAGGATGCTGAAAGCCACAAAAAGCTTAAGAGTACTACTGCTTGTGCTTTCTGTGCAATTTGACGACCTACCCCAGTTTTTTCCACATAATCATGTTACCACACCTAATCATGTTCAGCAGCAGTTATATTGCAAGTATGGCTGCAGCTGGAATCCATATGCATTCTCAACTTGCTTTGGAGCCTCATAGTACTTGAATGACGAGAGGAGAAGTTGTTCTGGATAATCTGGCACAGTTTACATTAAACATACAATGGTTCGCCGGGCTGGAATGCAGGGCGAGTATAGGGGAAATCCTGTACAGTTGGTTTAAAGTTTACCTAGTTGGGCTCATATACGCTACAGACAAGTGCATTTCGTAATTGTTCATTACACTGCAGCGTTATTTAAATGGCCTTGAGAGAGTGAACAGCTTTACACGTGCCGATTCGGGGAGTCATCTCATTTAATTGATACAGAGTACAGGCTATACATTTTTAAAGGCAACATAAACATTGTTTTGGTTCATTTCCATATCGCAATTCCTGTTATATCTTTTTGTAACAGTGCTGAATGGCGTTTTATAAGTGAAGCATTCGTTGCTGGTGGTGTGAATGCTTATGCAGTGTCTTGAAAACATAGAATAAAATCAAATCGTGTGTGGGCGGATGAGTCGGACCGAGAGCTGAAGGTTTTAACCGTTTGTAAGGGTGTTGCATTATGGCGGAAGTTAACATGCTAGAAATAAAGATGATAGAACATGGAATGCTTTAAAGGGTCAAATACTGCTGTAGATTTGTTCACAACCTTCCTGATCCTACTGCATTGCAGTTTTTGTGTGCATGGGCAAGAACCTATAGTCACCCTAAAAAACAGATAGGTAGTGGGAGATGAGAGGAGTATTAATGTGCTGCTGGAGAACGCCTAGAGATTTGATGAAACGGCTTCGTGAGGTCAGCCGCCAGCAAATCAGAACAAAGTCGGTGGAGTTAGGGAAAACAGTAATTGCAGAACTGTTGTACCCACCTACATAAAGGAAAGAGTAACCCATTATGAGCATAAAACAAAACTCCACAGCTGCAGCACATTGCCACGTACCACCATTAAATGAAAGGCAACCCAAGTTCAGTTAGACGCAAAAGCAAGCCGCCTTCATAGAATGAGAAAGAGGCAAATTGTAATGATGCTAGCATGTGACTCCGGCACGCAATTTAGTGACCTTGTGACGGTTTAAAGAAAGGCTGACGCTGTCAGCTTGCTTCTGCGAAGTAAATTCGCGACGTAGAATGACAGCAGCATTACACCACCAGTCGTTTCATACATGTATTGTGTGTAGGAGGAGGTTGAACTGACTGAGAGGGGACTAAGCAAGGGCTTGCGCGTCCCATTTTTTGATCCCTGTTCGGGAGCATTTCTTCGGTTCGGAACCTCCTTGTATTTACATTCCGATTCCATACGTTACGAAAATGTGGGCTTATGAAATCAGGTGAAATTCACATTCACACTATCAAATCTGATAACGCCTTTAGCTCGGAAAACAATTGCCTTTCGCTAACTATGATTGTGAAGTTTTCCTGAGTAGTTGTCAAATAGAATCGTCTATGATTTTGTAAAGCTGGACACTAAAATATCAAGAGAAAGAGGAATGCAGGCTGCTGCGTCGTTTGTACTGTGCGACGCAGTATTCTAAAGGTGAAAGGTTGAGAGGAGGCTGTCGTTGTGAAATAGGGGCTTCGCATGAGTATTTTGTAACTGCGTAGGAGAAAGTCGAATGAAGCAGTGAAAGTAGAATTCATACTTCCTATAACTCGCAATAACTCACATTGACTAAATAAGCCTCAACTGCTGCGCTGATCTTTCGATCGACCTAACGCGTTAGCGCTTTATGTCTGCAGTAGATTTGTAATCAACTAATGCTTTGCCAATTACTTCTTCACTCAATAAGTTATTTTAACAAGACGAAATCGCTACTCCTCGTGGCAATGATCATAACAAGAACCGAGGAGAAGTGGTGAGTTTCTACTGTAGGTGAACTCTCTTTTACTTTTCGTTCAATTCATTGCGATAAGGCGCTATTGAAATTCGCCGTAGTTTTGAATCAATTTGTGTAAGTTTTGATTAACAAGCACAGCTAAGATCCAGGCTACTTTTGTCAATGAACGCAGAAGAAGATTGGAATTTAATGGGCAATAAAGGACGTCTTTGATGATTGCCTGGCGCCATTGGAGTCATTATGAATGATGAAATTTGCTGGCTAAACGCTTTTGCTAGACTCTGGTCAGAGAGGTTATCGAGGAATGTTAAGGAATCGAAGCAACGATCGCTGAATCGCTGGAATCAGCACCTTTTACTAAATTTGCCACCTGTGACACCAAAGCCAAATTAGCTTTTGATTTTTTGAAGTATTGAGCTGTATGAACATCAGTTCAAAGTACGGGTAGGCAAATTTTACCTTCATTTCAACTTCTCAGAATATTTATGACCAACTTGTGTATTAGCACAAAGATGGGCATTTGAAATGTGGAATACATCCAGTTTAAATCCAATAGATATGACCCGTTTGTAATAGAATGAACACAGGCACGTTTAATGCTAGCTGACTGTAACATGTTAAGGAAGAGGGATTGGTATTTCTGCACGAATTGTTGACTGAGTCCCGTAATTACTGCAGCATTGTGTGACGTTAAGACGCGAGAATGTGCTCATGATATGTAAATATTATATTTTGATTAAGAGAGAAAGGAATCTGAAGGTCTAAACCAGCTAAAAGAGAAAATGGACTTTGTCCTGTTGCTGAGTCCCAACACAGACAGCGATAGGTTGGTTTTACATCCTTGTTTATGTGAAGATGTCGATAATCTGCGTGCGTGGATGCTGCTTACTATTGCTCACGGAAATTTGCTGCTAATGAGCTTTAAAGTGGATGAGCACAACTCTGGTGCTACTGTAATTTCGCCCTGATTGGTCTGCAGTCGAACGAATACCACAACTTGGCATTTGTGTTGTCTAATCTAACACCAACTGACATTGCACTATGAGTTAAAGATTTTGTGGAGTAATTTAGCTTTTCAAAATATGATGCGATGACGTGCATGATTATAAATGCGCGCTAGTTTTTTCTGCAGCTGACTTAATCTCAGGATTTACCCCAGAGATGAAATATGCATACATTAACGAGTGGTTTTGGCAGTGGCTGTGGCAATTTGAGTTTTTAAATGATTAAGGAATATTTTGCGTAGTTGTAACGGTGGAGAGCAATGAACTCTTGCCTAATAGTTGGGCATGGTTTTTAAGCGTATAGGGCGGAGAAAAGTTAAAAGGATAAGCGAGATCACCTACCGCGCCTGGGATTGTTCTTGGTGTTGCTCTTGAGCATTCATAGGCGCGACTTGCTTTTAGGAACAAGTTCCTATGCCATGTGACAGAGATAGCTTTTTTTTGAATGAACTTAGAGACTTTAAGCATAATTTAGGCG
The DNA here is from genome assembly GCA_009872375.1 of Sminthurides bifidus. NCBI lineage: Eukaryota > Metazoa > Arthropoda > Collembola > Symphypleona > Sminthurididae > Sminthurides > Sminthurides bifidus. The sequence continues at coordinate 38,707 of VRMD01000083.1, forward strand.
GAGGAAATTGGAACTCAGTTAATAACGTTGCTTTGCAAACGATGTGTATATGTGAATTATGAACAAGGTGTTGATTCAACACTTTCTCGGATAGTTGCTGTACAGGAACTTGTTGTGGTAACGCACAACAAAAATGTTTTGAAAAACAAACAAAACTGGAAGGGTGTATTAATATTCGGACTTATTCTTGGATCAACGATTCGAAAGTTTAAAACTAAGGCAAAAAATGGAGTAAAAAATAACGGATTTCTTTAATTTCATTATAGTGCCATGGAAAATTTTCCAAGAGAGGAGGAAATCCGGAGAGAAGGGTGGAACGGGTGGAATGACTCTCTCACCTTTCCTCAAGAGCAGCAGACACGCTCGCCTTCTTTCATTGGGACGCCTCCGAGACCTGTCCGGCCTAATCCTAATGACGGAGGCATACGACATCGCCCTGGGTCGTTGCCGGCTGGAAGCAGCGATAGACGTTATTCACCCTCAGCCAGGTCGGCTGCCGGCATGGATGATAGCATGAGTTGTTCCTATGGAAACACAATGCTGCAGGTTGGTTCGGCTGACTCGACGTCGTCCTCGTCCTTTTCGATGGACAATGAGAACAACAACAACAGTTTTTCTGTTGGCTCTGTCCACGGTCATGGCCATTCCCATTCGCTTGATCACAGTGACTACATCGAAACTTCTGTAGGAGGATGTGATGCCATATCGGGGTATGTTGACACCAACTTGCAGAGTCCTGTTTCGCCCTATGACTCCTACATGCCCATGAATCCTAGTAAGTTCTACTGGTTTTATTTGATTCACCGAATTCAGGTTTAAAATTGATCATGTCCTAACTTACGAATATAACTTTTACAGGCGCGAGCATCCTAAGAACTTCAGGTGGAGGAAAACTTTCCGTTTCTCACAGCAGGAATTCTAGTTTAATTGAAGACCATTACGGGTATGTGCCCATGGTACCAGGAACTGTTAACCATTCTCACAGGTAAGGTGTTAAGTTCGATTTAAATTTCCTAGTGTATTGAACAAAATCGATTGCAAAGAATGTAAGCTGAAAGTTGCATTATGTTCTCAGCCGCAGCGAGTCTGGAGCTTGTTCAACAGCCGGCTCTACAACCGGATTAGATGATGCTTACTTTGATATGGACTTTAATCGGAAATTGGACTTGAGTAGTGATGGTACGCATTTTTTTAGATTGAAATCGAAGAAATAGAACTGAATTCCGGAAGAGATGCTTAAGTTTTTTATTCAATTTTTAATAGATGTGAGAAGAATGTCTCCAAGTAGTGAATCAATCCAAAGTGGAACTCCATCATCAGACTGCCAGTTGGAAAAAGTCAGCTCGTACCTACAGCCGGATGACTTTGACGACACAATTGCATTACGACCTGTCCGGGCTTTTTCAGTAGGTTCCCGTTCGGATACTTCTTCCACCGGAAAAACCAACCGGTTCAAGAGATTAGGCTTGCAGTCTGTACAAGAATCTGTAAGAACGAAGGGAAGTTCTTCCGATTCCGCACAAGATGCTTTCAGAAGTCGAGCTATGTCTGTTGGCTCAAAACAGCCCGGCAGAAAGATGGTGAATTCCTCTGCTACTTCGTTTGGACTCAGTTCCCTCGCGACAGGACCCAATACCAGTCTTTTTGGATCAACAAGGTCAGCATTGGCTGCTCCTCTCAGCAGCTCTTGGAGTGGGTCAACAGGGAGATGGCCACCTCAAAAAATAGGGGGAAATATGCTGCCACCACCAGCGCCAAGTGGTTCAAATTATCCTATTATGAATCACAGTCCGAACTATCCTACTATAAGCCATGGGGCGCAAGATTCTACCGATTCAGATTTAATGGAATTGGACTTCTCCCATAACAAACACTCTAGCCGCAAGAGATCTTTACCTGGGCCTAGCAACTTGAGCAGTGCCTCATCCACTGGATCGGGAAGTGCTGTAAAAGTTAGTCCGTGTGCTCGAACAATGCTTGGAGGTGAAACACCACCGATTGTAGAAACGCCAGATGCGCCAAAATCATTTGGGGCAAGCATAGCAGGAAATAGTACCGTCAATGGATCAATGAAATCCTACGCTACTTCTGCTCCTATCTCCATTCAGAAAGCGAATAAGAGCACCGAATGCGGTGCATTCGTGGATTCAGCCAACTCAATCCTTTCCAGGATAACGGGAATGGACATAAATAAACTAAAAGAATTAGATGACGATGGGGCCTACCTTGAGATGGATTTTAATCGTAGCAAAGTTGTGACCGCGAATCCTAGCACTTTATCGGAGGAGAGCGAGCCGACACAGAAGAATACATCGCAAGACCAAAAAGCTGAAAGTTCAATTGAAGACAATTCCTGCCTAAATTACTGTAGTCAAATAAGTAGTGGTATCAGTAGTAAACCAGTAGTCATTAAAGCTAATGAAAACGTTACTGCTGCCAAGTTTAACTGTAGCAACAATAGCAGTAGCCATAGTATATGCAATGAACAGCCAAGTCTAAGTCGTAGTTTAAGTAGCAGTTCAAATATTAGTACAGTAAGCAATAATAGTACGAGTAGTAGTACTTCTTGTATTAGTGTTAAAATACAAGCCAAGGCGCCTTCCGTTTCCCCTGAAAGGTCTGTCCCGTCAGCTCTTCCTCTCTCCAGCACGTCAAACGCTTCTTCGAGTTTGAATAATGTACTTACAACTTACGCTTCCGTTAACTCCCTGCCACCACTTGCAACCGCCACAACAGCCCCCACTCCTCTCTCAAGGATAGAAGAATCTCCAGAAAAGCATCAGATCGCAGCTGGGAAACACTCTAAGCATCTGAGCCTTCGAAAATTATCTCCCTCAGTGCATTGTGGCTTCTTCTCGGGCAAGAAAAAACATTCAAGTAAAGAAGACAGGGACAACATTACCTCGGTGACGTATGCCGATATTCAGCCTAGTTTAACCCCCATGAGGAGAAATCATAGTTTTCCGTGTGAGATGAGCGGAAGTATCAAGAAACAGCTCCTTTCTTCGCCTACTTTTAATACAATTTCTGCTACATCATGTGGTAAACAGAGCCAGGTAAATGGAGTTGGCTCGACAGCAACTGTTTTAACTCAATTCCCTATTACTGAAGGCGGTAAAGACGCTGTCGCCTATAGCCAACTAGAATTTGGAGGTGCTGGGGACTTGAAAAGCACGTAGGAAATGATACCAGCAACGATTATGCTTAATTAAGTTCGCATATGTGTTTCATTTTCTAAATCACCCCGAAAATATTGCTGTATTTGATTGAGACAGGATTATCACAGGACTTGAGAGTAGAAACTGAAAATTTGGTCGACCAGGGGTGCACAATTTCGCGTTCAGTATGTTTTTAGCCTGCTGGACATAGAATTGATTGAGGCATGAATCACCTTCGCACCAGTCTTTAGAAAGTGACAAGAGCTTTCCTTGTAACGAACTAGTGGTAGAGATTAATTTATCGGAAGAAAATTTTTCTCCAGCAACCTTCACGCACGTAGAACTGATCAAGTTGGCGACCGAAATCATGTAATTCGTTTAGTTTGAGTTTGAAGGTCAAACTGACTCAGTTGGTGGCTTTATCATCTTCCCTGTAGCAGTATAGTATCTATTATACGCAACTGGATCAGAATCAATCTTTTAGAACTTTAAATACTTTCCCAATGCTTTAATCCATGTGCTGATTGAAGTAATTAACTAGCGAAATCTACTAAAACTTCAACATTATCGTCGTATTTGCTTAAAATAAGTAGGAGGTTGTTAAAAATAATTTGTCATCTAAGACCATTGGAGAAGTGCTCTGACGTAATTGCTGATGCAGTTTTTAATGTTTTTATCGTCATTGAAAGTTAAATTCTGTTTTTGAAGCAGTTAGTCCGCAGGGGGCGGAAACATCAGATACGCTTGAATCAGTTCGCCCATACACATTTTGGACCGTAGAATTTCGGGTTTCTTTTTTCATCAGCCTGTTGAAGCTGATAGTTTGGGCTAAAGCTTTAATTCTTCAGATTTATAATGATCTATCCTAATACATTTGGACATCAAAGTATTTTGTCAAACCTCTTTGAAATCCTTTGCCTTTGCGAGTACCTAAAACGTTTTTAAAAGCTGGTGAATATGTAGCGTTAGCGAGCTATGCTTTTTGTTTGCCATGTTGATGAAAGTTAGCTGCATATAGAGAAATTTTATGTTAACTAGAGCAGATAATAGAATTTGGTATTCATTGTAATATGAAGAGTTTACATTCGTGTAGGTCGGTGTATTTGTTTGTGCATGTACGATGCATGGACTCGAACACAAAAGTAAGGTTGGTATTCGGTGAGTTTAGACTTGAATGACGAGCATGTACTTTTGTAGAGACATGATTGCATATATCACTGCCAATATTTTTTCAGGAGAAATTATGGTAAAATTGGAAAGTGGCAGAAAAAGACATTTGTTCTTGTCATAATTGATATGCAACGTGCAGAAGCAAGCAGATTTTGCAGCCTGACTTTTAGGAGGCAGTATTTATTCGGTAGGCAACGTTCAAGAGTGATATAGACACAGTGCCATTGAACTGGTTTAATTTTGTTTAGCATAGCACATGAATACGATGTAGTAATTTATGTGGACGAAGAGGTTGTGATTGAACTATTTTCCTAATAGGATATACCTAAGGTTGATGTAAAATACCTTATTCATTCATGATGCTTTAAATAGTTATGATTGTTATATGACTAGAGCTAGATGTGTCGACTATTCTCGAGCTTATTGTATCGTAGTGACTGTGTTTAAGGCGAATGATGAAGGTTTGGTATAAGTCCTTTTGATCCTAGAACTTATGCGTATCCAGTCAATAGAAGTAGCTTGTTAAAGGATTAAGACTAGGAAACTTAGCACTAAGCAAACTATCAACGCATGTGGGTCGAAAGCTGTATCGAAGTCCGGTAGTTTGAAGGAAAAGTATATGGTTTAGGAGAGAAAGTGCTAACGTTAGTGTAGAATTTGATTCAAGTTTGCTATATTTTTGGTTCAGAAAACTGCATGCCCCATATCGTAAATGCACTCTCATTTTAATTTTACTGTAGGCAGTAATAGAGGGGGATTAGGTATTAGGTGATACAATAATTATTCAAAGCTGAGGTAAGGTCTGATGCGTCAATTCCGTGCAGACTGTTGAGCAAAATGTCAATTATTGTGAATATAAAAGTTATTGACCGTATCGCGTTAGACTTGTTAGTTAAGGGAATGATCATTATTGAAAGCTCAAGGAACCAAAGAATTTATCAGTTGTTGTTTTTGTTTAGTTTTAAGTTTGAGATAAGGCTAATGATGGTAGTTACTAAGGTAGGAACTACGTGACTGCAGAGCCTAGTACGGCGATACTATATTGTTTTTGTTCCTTCAAGAATTGCTCGTATGTACCATGTTACTATGTAGATTGAAAACCCCACACATGGTGTCATTCCGCGTGTGTCATCAGTTGATTTCTTGTTGAGATTGTAATTTATTAACCTGGTCCGGCTTACGTAGTTTGCTCCAGAGTCCTGTCATTTTAGTTGAAGGTAGTTGTACGCCAAGAGGAAATCACATTTCCGGGTCTAGCCTGTGAAAAGGGATGCAAAGTGTTACTTTATATTAAGCGAACCATAGTTACGACATGCTTGTTGTTCTTATCACACTAATATTCATTGTTAAAAACAATATTTTACTTCAAAAAAACTGTAAAAGCAGCATACATCACCTTGAAACTGCGTATCACAGTCAAGGGAATAAAATATATCGTTGAACATCATACTTTTTGGTTGCAATTTTCGCTTGACTTTCTTGCATTTTTCGTCAGCTTGAGAGAAAGTACGAACGTTTAAAATCCTGATGAGTCATCGTCATGTTATTAGGAGATCTCTGCTCTCTGGCCATAGACTTTCACCAACCTTCTGCATGGATCTGCGGGACACACAGTGTAGCCAAATGTAAAATCAAGTTCATTGTGCATTCTATCGTAAAGGATGATGCGTGCGGTTCAAGATAAATTGCTGATAATGGCTTGGTTCTCGTGAGCTAGGATGGGCAATTGTTGTTTCATCATCAACCGGTCAGAGCGCATGCCTCACTCGAAGACAACCCACTACCTATCAGCTGTGACGGATGAGCTTGTCAGAATTAGGTCTAATCAAGTTAAATAGGAAGAACAAGTGACGCCGGGCTCGAACTTGAACTAGGAGTAGGACACGATAGCCTACTTTTATCAGGAGACGGCTTCTCAGCCAAATCAGTTCCCTGAGCTCTCGGAATTCACCAAGCTCAAAATAAAACATGTAAGCAAATTGCCATTCAAGTCTTAAGCAGGAGCTTGGGTTTAAACAAATATTATTTGAAGTATGACTAGGATCTCAATTTTGTGAAGAGAATATGGCAACTGACCGTGAGTTTAGTGTATTGTGCGAACAGGCCGAAAGACCAATACGGCTTTCAACTCTCGACAATACTTGACAATCGCTATTTCCCTTCTCTCCAAAATTTTAACATGGGATATTTTCAGATCATATTATGCACCACTCTCATCGTGTGAGATACAAATACCATATTCGGTTTCTCTGCAGTCGTTTCGGAGTTCGTCGTTTTCACTTATCGCTATT
>VRMD01000084.1:0-45202 GCA_009872375.1 Sminthurides bifidus
CAAGTTTAATAGATGTAGCTTCTCCCTAAGCCCAAATAAGTGGATGCATGCAAAGTTAATTCCACTGAAAATTTGAGATAGAGCCACTTTAAGTGACCCTACATTGTTATTTATCACTAAAATTTCACAGTTGACACATCATTCTACTCATAATGAAATGGGCTTTCGAATGATGTACCAATCATGACCCTAGGTACTATAGCAGGGATGCTGCAAGTACCTGTATGCGTACAATGACACTGCACGCAAAGTAAATTCTACCTACTGTACAATCCGTCTGATATCGTTTGTATATAGTGATGAGTATGATATTGACATGACTCATGCGAACTAGTAGTGAGACGCTCCACCGATGCAGCAAAATGGCATGAAAAGCATTATGTATCGCTTAATCGTTGAAATGTTGTAAGATGTTTTGGCTTCAAACTCATTTCTCTGTAGTGAGAAAAGCTGTTCCGACAAGTTGTTTTTTACAAGGGAGGCAGCACAGAACGGAATACGATTAACTTCAATAATATCAGAATGCAAGACGTATTTGTGTATACTATAACTGTGTTCGTCAATTCCCGGTTTGCGAACGAAAAGCACGTAGTATCCACATATAACTACATGCTTTTAATATGAAGGTTATGTTCAAATAGCTACCTCAAGCTTTCTTTCACTTTCAGTCGAGCAAAATATCACGTTAAGTCAACTTGTACTAAATCACGCAATTTACCGCACTATCCCGTCCCGTGTAACGACAAATGACCTACTGCATGTAAAGATTTAAATGTGCAGAATACATTCATGTAAGCTATGCTGTTTTCTAACAGTCAAACGTTGCTCTTTCCAAGCAACAACATAGAAGAAAGGACAGCAATACTTGGACTGTGTAACAGTCGATGCCAACACAAATTTCTGCGCCCCGCACTGACAACATTGATGACATGCAAATCTCTTGAGAAAATGTTTGATTATGACCTATTTGATGAGAGGAAGTTGCATTGAAATGCGAGAAACAGTCTCAAGGCGGATTAAGTGAAAACTGAAATTACTACTGTTTACGTTGCAATGCGTTTATCGATGCAATCTATTTCAATTAGACCTTGCAGCAATGAGTAAGGCATAATTAGCACGATTGTTAAGAACGTTCATTAAGTGGCGTGGCAAATATAATATACTGAGTGGTGGGTACACTTTTTAGCAACGAAAGTGTGGATTAACACTTACTTGGATGCAAAGCGCTAATACTTTTTATCTATCATAAGCATAAACTGTATGTAAACTAATTCCACCTACCAATATCTACTTATACAAATTAAATTAAAGTAAAAATAATAAATAAATAGAGTTCATAAAATTATTTTTACCGACTTGAATTCACTTCTTTTCACTCAATCTCAAATTGCTACACTCACAGTTGTAGGGATTTCATTAAAGCTGAGGTTTTGTTATTATCACTATTTCGACGTAAAACTATATGGATGTTTTTCTTACTCTCATGCATTAAAGAGATCGTGTTTCCAGTGTTTAAAGCTCCAGGTACATGCTGTCTCATGTGACATTAGAGTTCTCAATACTTTGCCAAAACAATCGCAACCATATACGATCCACCTACTACCCTCTCGGGAAGGTCAGTGATACATGCATACAACTAACCAGTTAAGTCATAGTAGCGAATTTCAGATTCGTGAAATCTCTTTGACACGATATCGCCCGGATTTCGGGTCTAAGTTTCCTTTACACTGGCATGTAAGTTTCAATTTTGGAAGACAAGGGAGGCCTTGTAAAAGGATTTAACCAACCGATGGAAAATCTTCCAAAGACAGCCTGCAAGCTTTTCCACTTAGACTTCTTGGCCCATCGCGCTTGCTCTTTCTTGAGTTGTTCAATACCCTACAGAAATGCAAAGAATTAAAGCTCAGACGATTTTAAAAATAATTAGTTGATACAAAATTAAGATTATGAATTAAGATAAAATTCCGAAGGAAAAATATTATTCTCACCGTTTCGTCATTCCAAATAGCGTTGAGCTGAGTGCACAGCATTATCATAGTAAAAATAGCGAACAACAGCGCTTCGAATATTAAAAATATCAAGAAAACCACCGTTGCAGGTGGAGTGTAAGTAGAACATTCTTTCCAGTCATGCTGAATGCATATGATAAAATGATTGATCCCCAAGAGCCTGCAAAAATAAAGAATACTTTCTGTTCCAGGAAATGAAAATTAACTCATTGGAAATGTTGATTCCAATCTTCAACTCTTACGGAATTAGAACTTACAAGGCATGTATGGAAAGCATCGCAATGTAGAACTGCAACAAATTATACTTTTTGTGAGCTCGTTGAAACTAAAAATACATCAGGAAAACCGTTTGAAAAATCTTACCGTAAATAATACAAAAAACTTTTGGTTGTTTTCACCCACACAATTATTCACCCACGGACAGTGATGATCCATCTTTCGTATGCACCTATATGAAAACTCTCGCCGGTTAAAAATCAAAATCTGGCAAATCTTAAAGTAAAGCTAGCCACGGCTTTTTGTCAATGCTTCCAAGCAGAGGGTTCATAACTGTTCCTGTAAACAATATACCTTTGACAGACGGAGCAATGATGAGCTCTTTCTGGCTTAATACTACAGCACTTGGGACATTTGTATATCACTTGGCCTTCACGAAAGCCCATTTGCTGTATCATTTCCTTGGTTGCATTACCTTTTGGAACTGCTCCCTTAACAAAATGACACGCCATGCTAATTTGAAACGTTCTTATAACATTCATTCATAAATAACACAATATCCTTAAATTCCTTACTGGATCGGTGAGCATGGTACGCACATGCGATGCAATCGCTAAGAAGGCCATGGTTTGCCACAAAAACGCGTTGATGTTACGATAAATTGTGTACGAGCTAGGAATCAAAATAATCCTCATAACGACAAACTCTGCGTATAGAATCAATAGCCAGGTGAGTACAACACAGAAGATCCCACAGATGTCCTGCAACAAGACAAAATAAGTGTAATGAAAGTGATCAACAGGCCAAGGTAATTATGTACCAACTAACACTAAATTTTTAACTAACCCGAACACACCAAACTGCATTGTTACAGCATCTATTATGCGTGTCCCGGTCCCGCCGTACGTTCAAGGGTTGATAGTCCATGTAGCTATCATATTCGTAGTCATCTTCATCATCTAAATCCATACTAGGATGCCTGTGATCCCCAGTAAAATGTCCATTGGCACTAAAAAAATAAGCAGTATGATACTCACACCAAGAAAATAAAATCGCTCTACGCACAGGAATGGATTCGTTTTACAGTTGTGTACTTCAAGCTTACCTTCCCACGCTGCGCTTGGTGGGCGTAAACATTTCATTGTAATAATCAGGTTCCATTTTTCAAGATGATAATAGAAATAACCTTCAATTGTTCTGGTAGTTATTAAAGTTTCTACGCAAAGGAACTGATGCTACCCGGTGTTGAGTTAAAAGCCCTAGCTTCATTAGTGCTGTAGCAAGTGCTAATTTTTGGCGAAAATCTCATGCTCTTAGCACACTTTTTTCCACAATTGAATGATTTCACTGCATACTGAATTGACAATACTGCATCTTACAGTCTGAAAGCATAACAGAAGCTCGTGCCCATTACACTAATTGGATCAACTCCATACAGCCAAGTACTGAGGTATACGCACCAAAGACCAAACTAGGCTTCCTGTTAGTAATTTATTGGACGCAGAGGTATTCCTTGGCTGAGGAACTTACAACACCATACCGTAACCGTAACCTTTTGTCAATTGTTGGATGTTTAATTGATAAAAACCTTGTTAAGTCCCATTATGAAAAATCTAGTACTACGCTTAAATTATTTTCTTGATATACCACACCACAATCCTCTTCCGTACCCAAAAAAGGAATTCGGTCTAATGATCACACGCGCAAGAAGTCGCAGACAAGGAAAATCTTACCAATTGCTCTTATTTTTTCAAAATCTGTACGCGAGCTTAAAAAACTTCATCAAAGCTGTCAAAATTATAATAGTAACCCGATTTCGTGCAATAAAATTGCGAGAGTTTTATTTTTTTGCACACAAATTTGTAATAGCGTACGTCTCCCGCTCATTCATGTCTTCGTTCTCTATTGTAAGTAGTGAGTTTTCAATGACTCGTATGTATGAATCGAAAACCATCACCAAATGCACAACATCTTATAAAACTGCATGTAAAGGCTGCAAATTGGTGACGTGACGAGCGAACGATGCGACTGGTAGGGAAATTCAGTTTCTGCGAAAAGATCGTATAAAGGCTTTGAAACTTTCTTGTATTAAGGCAATCTTCGTGTTGCGCGCTTCATACATGATACTGATAAGGCAGCATCAGGTGATCGAAAGGACTATTCACATATCCCAGAATCCACTTCAATACTAAAGCTGTATTAGTGTCGCCTTTTGATGCAACAGAGTCCAAATACTAATTTGTTTCTATCATTTACTTAAGGTAAGATTTTTCATTGACTTTACGTAACGATTCGGATAGTTAGTGGGAAGGGGATGCGTACAGTGTAAAAATAATTTCAAGTATATGTTCTAATTGTGGGAAGTTCTACGTCATTTATATACGAGGATGATTCATACCCTAATTCTCTACATGCGTCATAGTACGAGGTACGAGAACGCACTCTCAAGTCAGCGCAAAAGGCAGCGCAGCGTTTGATGATGAAGAAATATGAACAACTTTAATCATCTATTCTGCAATGTGTTAACTATTAACAGTAGTAGTACTGTGCTGCATGATGGTGTTGAGGGCCAATGCAGGCAATGCAAGAGTTCATTTCTTATATTACGTGCATTTACTGCATCCACTTGACGTTTCTACAACGATCCTCTTGGTTATCTGACGCTCAATCTTTCGCAAAAACACGTTGCATTACAGAAGTATACCGGTGGCTGAGTTCGAGCAAAATATACTCTTGGCGTAGGCATCGATATTGGAAGAAGGGCCAGCGCAGCGATTTCAGTTGGATTTCTAGTTTGGTCAGACTTATTAGAATCATTCCTCAATTGAGTTTTTAGAAGATAAAGTGGGGGTAAAACAATCATTTTATTCTCGTAAGATTTCTGGCAGTTGACTTCCTTCGGTATAACATTTATTACGCATTAGAATTAGTGTGTTAACGCAATTGATGCGCTTCATAACGATCCGACACTAATTGTGGCTCCATTGTTTCTGACTGACTTTAAATGTACGCCGAATGCGTGTTTCACATCTGCTAAAGCATCGCAAGGCTGGTTGAAGTTGAAGATCGAACCGACACTAGCAGCAAATAATAAAGACGTTTTGTTTCCTTTACAGATACTCTATTTGAAGCATTAGCTTAAAATAATCTCACCATGCAACTTGAATGGGGGATTGTGGCAGGATTTCTTTACACAGAAATCGCTGTCTTGGCAATACTTCTCCTCCCAGGCATATCTCCTCAAAGGTACTTAATAACTTTCTGTCAATTCGGTTTGTCAGAACCTAAAAATTTTCAGCTTACATAGCAAAGCCTACTAATTTTTTCATTTGATGCATTAATGACTTTTGCAGATGGATGAGGCTGTTTCGATCTAGATTTTTGAAGAGCTTGGGGGCACAAGCTGCTTTATACTTTTATGGCCTAGTAGGATTATTATGCATATTGTTCGTTGGTGAGTAGTGCCATTAATGCATTAAAAACTACGTTATTCAAAAACTACTTGTTAAGTTACACATTTAATTAATTCTTAACTTTACAGGTGCTATTCGTGAAATGAATAAGTATTCGAGTGAAGAGTATGACTTAAAAATTAATCCCAAAGCTGAAATGCAGGCCCACATGAAGCTATTTCGGGCTCAAAGGAATTTTTATATCTCCGGGTTTGCCCTGCTGCTCCTCCTGTAAGTAACATTGTATGAATTTTACCCAAGGGGCAGCCTTCTTTCAGTCTGAGCGAGCCTCATCTTCACGAAAGTCTTGTTGCCCTATGTTATGAAAAAACTCGTTCAATCTACTTGTTTTACTGCAATGTGGTATCAACGTCATATTTCGATGCCAACCAATAAGCACGCTTAATAAATGGTTTCCAGGGTGATTCGAAGGATTTCTACGCTATTGTCGGAACAAGGAAACTTACAAATTCAGCACGAAGCTGCTCTCAAGCAAGCGACAAGTGCTTCTGACACTGCCCGAAGATTGCTAAATGATAACGGCAGTGGTAGTAGCAAAAAGAGCTCCGGAGAGACCAGTATGAGAAGCAAAGAAGAAGTGCAGTCGCTTCAGACTGAAGTGAACACATTGAAAGAAGGTAAGAGAAATAAAATGTTCAATATCAAGAACTTTACGTTTGACGCGTTGTGACACAAATACTTGATATTGTAGAGCTCAGTGCTGTCAAAAAAGACAGGGATGCCATCAAGTCCCAGGCCGAATCCGTTTCAAAGGAGTATGATCGCCTCATGGCCGAGCATGAAAAACTTCAAAAAAAAGCTCAAGCTGGAGGTGACAAGAAGTCAGACTGAAAAAATAGTCGTCACAGTGCTCTCGCGATCAACTTAAGTGTCCATGCGCCCAAAAATACACAAGACGTGAACCAAGATACACATATGTTTTTCTCCATTTATTTTCTCCCTAAATCTATGCAGTTGTAAATTATGGGATTAAACCCTATTATCGAATTAACATAATGGCAAAATGCAGGAAAGACACATTGCATTCTGCAGTGCCACGCATGATTCTCCTTTCTATGAACTTAACCAATCTCACGGTGTCAGATATTATCTTTTGGTAAATGCATAGGAATAATGTAGGAATGTTTAATCCAAAGTAGCCATGAAGTAATAATTCTAATACCTAGTTTGATTTCGCAATTTGTGAATGTTGTAACTGCCTCGCAAATAAACTTAACGGTTTTATTGTCGTTCTCTGCCAACCAGCGCGGAAAGTGCTGTATGAATCTACATAGCTATCAATTAAGTGCCGTTATTGCATTTTTAATGAATTATTCGTTCTTGAATCTGGTAACAACGTATGGTTTTATTGCGTACGAAATACGTAAACAATCGATCGATAGGACGTAAGTAGCTATGGACTGTAAATGGAATGATTAGAAATACTTTCAGCAGCACAAGCAATGCAGTGTAATATAATGGCTGTGAAAAGCGATTTGGTTGATCAACAACTAAACTTGTGAAGTAGTTCAGCGTCGAAATCAAACAGGATACCGAATTTGGTAAATTGTCAGTTACATTAGCGGGAAAAGGAGTACTGTGTTAAATAATATTTGCAAAATATCACAGCATCAAGCCATCTTTTTTGCAATACTGAGACGTGGTGTAATATGTGATACTTCTCATATTCACAGCAAAGTTTTTCCCTGTGATAGTAATTCAAAATCAACCCCTCATGAAGGTAGCCTTTTTTTATCTTGACTGACGCCAGAGAAACGGGAACTCCTTCAGAAACGTAAACTACGACTTGGAATGTTTGCAGTGCGTTTTGCTTCTAAAATACTTTCAAAACGATTGTATCACAAAGTAACCTTAACAAATAAAACGTAAGAAATGACGTCAGAAAGTTCTGCGATTTTGACGACATAAATCAACGACATAACAATCCGTCTTTTGATTAATAAGATTAATATATTGATGTACTAAAACACTTCAGTCAGTGGTAGCAGGAGGAGGTGCAGAATCAATAGGTGCATCTGTCTCCATAGGAATGCTATCAGAAGCATCATGTGAAGACTTGATGGGGTTCCTATCTAAATCAATGTTAAAGCTTGCTGGTGGCTCCACCATCACATTACCGTTGACGGCTTCGTGAATAGTTTCATTCCCATTAGTATCCTGAGCAAAATATTGCCCGTTTTCCACAGCTTCAGCGACTCTCCTCAGCGCTGCATTTGTTACTTCACATTTGAATGGCCATAAAGGAATAACAAAAACCGAAATGTCATCGATTGTGGCAGCTGTCAAGTAAAAAATGAACGTTTAGTCGAATCATAGCGATAATGAGGGACGGAGGCAGAAATTTAAATCACGAATTGTTTACCAGAGCCGTCCGCCATTCTCCAATTTTTTCTCTCTGTGAATTTTCCTCTGGCGTGCATGACGAGGTCTTGGGCCGCAGATGTGTATCGGTATTTTAACCGCGCAGATTCACCGGGAGGAAATTGATCGATTGTATTAAATACAACCTGAGCTACAGTGTCATTGGAGGTCACATCCCATAATCCATCCGTACCCATAACAATTACATCATCTTCGCTGACTTTCATTTCATCTATATTAAGTATTTTTACCTGAAAAAAATGTCATTAATACACTTTTTGCACTATAAAAATAAATGGCAATTCTTTGTGCGGAGAAAACTCACCTCCGGTTGTGAAGACAAGAAAGGTTTGATTCTGGCATTAGTGCTATGGGCGCTTAAATCGTGATCTCCAAAGCCCCTTGTAACTCCTATTGTGGCTAGCACGCGGCTCTGAAACAGTCAATGAATCATAATAAATAGATTAAATTAGAGGAAATACGGGATGAACTTGACATTTATATACTAAAACCATCCCAGAGCATGCACTGCACTGAAATTCAGTGACTGCATGCTGTTTACAATTGTGAACACACCTGCCTACATTTGTAAACATGGGCACAAATGTAAACACGCAGTTTCACACATACGCATGTTGTCTAGTAAGGTACCCTATATATTACGTAAAAGCAGTACCCTTTTTCCTTGACCAAAAACAACGGGAAATTTCAGATCATCTGTATCTGCAATTTTGTAACGCCCAGCCGGTCATATGCGCTGCTCTGTAAAGAATTCTTGATCCGATATCACGTTTGACTGGGCGGCGTATGTATTCGTTTGACGTGAATTCACCAGCGAGCAGACTCGGATTTTGGGCGGCCTGTCAAGGTTTAGATTAGAAGCCTTTTCAGTAACAATATCACCTTGATCTAAATCTAAAGTAGCAGACAAACCTAAAGGTATGCTCAGCTCAACTTACCAACTGCCTTATTCGCGTTCGTTCTGTTTCAGGAGTAAAATCATTTGACAATGCGAGTGCTTCAGCGTTTCTTCTGCACAATATAGCTCTGGAATCCCCTGCATTAGCTATGAAGACTTTGTTCAAAAGAAATAAGCAGACTACTACCGTGCATACCTCCGTTGACTCCTTCAAAGTGTTTGTTCTCATATTCAATTAGTGCGTCCTGCAAAGAAATCGCCGTCATTTAGTCAAACCATACCACGCTGTCTCAGAACGGGTACAACGCACTTGTGCGGGCGCAAACGGGAATATTTATTAGCCTAACCATATCAAAGAAGGCAGATTCTAAAGCTCCCGTGACTAACGAGTCAACTGTTATGCTGGTGTTTGGATACCACAGGACACTTTTTCCTTTAGCTTTGACATCAACATCACAAAATGGACCATCATCTGTGAGGTGGTGCGCAATACTCATAAGTTTTTCCTGCAAAGTGGTAATCCAATGCATTGAAAATCGTTACGCTGGAGACAATGAATTAAGTTAGTTACAAAAAGTAAAAAGCCTCTCAAAACTTACATGCAGTATACTATGTAGCTGCGTCGCAGCAGCCACAGCTGCTCCTGGACCTGCGTGGCCATCGAACACAGCAAAATACTTATACGGTATGCTGAAACTTCGAGAGGATAGAATTTCGTTGCTGGATTCTGACGCATTGAAATTAACTTGGAATTCTAAAACGCCAGAATGTATCCGAGCTTGGTCTTCGTTTAGCTTTGATTTGCCCGAGTTAATTGTCCTGTAAAAAAATCACAATACACAATACTCAAGCTTCCTATTAGCAAGATCATGATTGCGCGTAACTCTTTAAACTTACTCAGCGTATCCCACATTCCAAGGCAAAATTCCCAAATCTCTGGGAACAATGATAGGCCTTACGGCATGGTCAGCAGAAACTTGTATTTCGTCCTGACTCTGAAGGTTCAAAAAATGAGGTCGGCTATACTCGTATTTCACAGGTCTAGGAGCTGCAATTTCTCCAACAGGTATCTTTGCTGACGAGTTAATTGGACGATGATACCCCATTTTGTACACCATTAACAGCTCGTTCTTCTCCGGGAATTCCTGACACTGCATTTAGAAGGGCGCTCTTGAATCGATTAATCATGTCTCCCAATCCAATAGTGCCAGAACACCTTCAACCCTAGACATGGAGCAAACATTCCATTCTCAATAGAATTCAGTGAAACATTCAAATATTAAAAAAACTTCAGGAAGACTTACAAAATCGCTGACGATGCAGTAGAATCTCCAGTCTCTTGAAGTCCCGATGTCACAATCCAGCCAGCTAATCTCGATCGTTACCCCATTACGACACTTATTTTCCAGTCCCAATCTGTTGACTACAATTCTCAATATTCAATCCCCTAGTACATCCTTGATTTGCTCCACAACTTCAATTTAGTTCCTCAAATTTCACTACATCAACAACAGCATTGGCAACCATTTCACTAAAAAATCTTAACCGTCTGTTAATTTGGCGTCTAATTTTAGTAAAACTTAAAATAGCAGATGAACAAATGAACTTGTAAATTTTTACCCTGCCGAACTTACACAACGAATTTCCTCATTAAGTCTCCCTAAATATATATGCCGTATATATATCTATACAAATCATCAGCTGAAACAAATTATCTGCTGATGACTCATATGTAATGGGTCTATCCCTGGTAACTGAAAAAGTCACTATATTGTTCAAGAATTCCCGACTCAACTTCCACACACAAAAGTCACACTGTGAATGTCGCAAATTTTTACTGCTGCTGCTAGACTCCTTAATTAATTTACCGTGTGCACTCCTGCAAACTGCTGATGCTGACTGGACTGGTGCAGCAATAGCATATGCTGACGCAAAATTAAGGCGAATGATGTAAATGAACTTCAGTTCGGATCTACCGTAGATGCAGGATCCACCGCCTTCGCATTCATCAGAGTAACCTTTCTTTCCTTCTCAGAGCCACTGCCGTGAGTATACCTGAAGATGCTCACAGGAAGATCTGACAGGGTTATGATTATGATGGTAGTGCGGTTTTTGCACTTTTTGGGGCTTACACACTATACGGCTCTCTCTCTCTCTCTCTCTCAATACAAAAATTAAGGCGATATGGTTTGGTGTAGTGCGGGATGGAGATAGAGATGCAATATGCACTGTTAAAATTTTTTGACAGGGCTAGCCTACAGATGTCGGCGATCAGTTCATAAGGTCAGGTTTTTGACATGTGATATTCTTGTGAATATTTAACGGTGAGTGTGAATATTTAAAGAATCAATCAAAACTTTAAAAAGATTCTCAAATTGTATTCATCTTATGGTTTGTGCTGACGTTTGGAAACAGGATAACTGATACTGATGTGCTAAGATGATATTGCACTCACTTGGGCATTTGGCGAACTGATCTCAAAATGCAAAATGCAAAAAGTTTTCATGACTGAAATCAGGCTGTTTTAGCTGAAATATGAATAAGTTATCGAAAATCTGAACTGAAGTATGAGCAATATTGATCGATGAACCGGTATGAGTGTGAACCAACAATTCAGGGCTTTTACAGTTTCTTAAACAGTTACTTCAGCTGATTTGATTTCCTAATGACTTCTTAATTTGTCATTAAACTATTTTCATGGTTTTCGGTGCAGTAACAGATACTAGTCAGGCTGGTTGACTGCAAATAAGTTTGCCATTATGCGAACTGTGACAGTAGTCTTGTTTTTTGCTTCGCATCGGCTGATGATCATACCATATCAGTTTCATTGTATTCCGATTCGTACTATAGTGTTGTCTTGAAAAAGTTGAGCAGAGTGCAAGTGGTGTGGTTTGCAACATCATTAATTTTGTACAGTTTTATGACGCTTTCATCATAATCGTAACCTAGAGACCGGAACTCCTGCCACGTGTTACCCCTACACTGGTCAGAATTCATTTATGAACATGAAAACTGGACGGAAGTTAGCTTGAAGAATACACTTTTGCATCGTTATTTGGTACGTAAGCTCGAACGGATCGGAAAAAAATCGTCGCATACCTGATGTTTTCACAGTTCATAGTATTTGACGAGGCGAGTTTGTATAATGATGCGCTGCGGTTGTGCTGAATTGTGATTATCCATTTCACAGTATGTCGGACTACTACAGAAAGGAAATAGTCACGATTACTGAAACCGGGGATCTATGTTGGCGGTATCAGTAACTCCGAAAAACACGTCAATCTGGGATTTTTAATATACTTCGGTTGGAGCTGTAATTAGTAGTTTCGAAACGATGGAAAATCATGATTCTGGTGTCCCGGTCGGTAAGGGCGAGAATGCGGACACGAAAACAGAACCAACTGAGGAGAAATTAGAAGACCGATACAATAAGGTAAACATGCTTACATGTCATATCAGCTAACCATCGCAATTGAACTTGGGTGAACGGTGAACCAATGCCATGAAATGTCAGCAATATTCTTTACTGTTTTGTAGCTGAAGGTAATCGCCGTCAAACTGAAAAAACGGGTAGCGGAGCAGGCAGAAGAGATCAATCAATTGGAAGAAATCAAAGCCCGGCTTACGGAAAAAAATCAAACGACACTTAGGCTTCAGCAAGAGTTTGACAAAGCACAAGATGAGGTTGAACGGCTGAAGAAAAACGAAACGCAGCTTCAGAAAGACCTCAAGGCTGCAGTGGACACATCCATGAGACTGAAGCTTGCGGATTGCGAAAAAGGGAATCAAATACAAGTATGCCATCGTGGATAGTCATTTTTATTCTGAAACAATGATGTAAAAGTTGGAATGGAAAGGTAATTGTTTGATGTTTTATCGTCGTGGTTATAGTCATTGACCGCCTCACATAAAATGCTAAGAGAAAAGCTGGAAAAATATGAAAAAATAGAAGAGGAAGTTACAGTTTGGAAGTCCAGGGCATCAGATCTTGAAAAGGAGTTAAAAGGAGTGAAGCAAACCGATGCCATACAGGTTGGGTGAGCCAGAAGTTTTATGGTTACTCACTTTGTGAAAATGAAATGATACTTTCATGCCGCTTGTACGGTGCTTACCTTAGGAAAAGCGACAAACGGCTCTGCTGTCCTTGGAAATATCAGATTACGAAAAAAAACTCCAGGCCTCGTATGAAACGATCGAAAGCATCAAAGCCCAACTGGAAAAGGAAACAGCCAAAACTAAAGACTACGAGACAATGATGAAGAGTTTTGAAGAAGAGGTAATGGTCTTAAAAAAAACGAACGAAAAACTGAGTGCGACGAAAGAAAGCTTGCAGGTAATTCATAATTTTTACTGTTCTCTAAAAGTAGAGCCCAATAAGTTTATGAACATGAGAACTGGTATGAATGCTCTAGTTCTAATCTTCTCTGGGATGAGAGGGCAATGACGGTTTGAGTAACACTGAATATGACTTAATATGCCGCTTTGACCTTATCACATGTGTTTTTGTTGCAGAATGACATTTTTCGGAAGAGTGACAAAATAGCTTTTATGCAGGATGAATTGTCAAAACTGAATGACAAGCTAGTGCAGAAAAAGAGCGAATTGTTTCAGTTGGAATCGGAGTATGAAACATGCAAACTAAATCTTGCCTCAGAATCCAAATCTCTTGTAGACAAGAATTCTGTTTTACAGAAAACAATTACTGCATTGGAGCAAAAGGTATTAATTTATGATTCTTTATTGTTTCAAGTACACTTTTACACGGTCTAAGAAGTGCATGGATATCTGTCAATTCTTTGAAAGTTACATGGTAGCAGTAAAATATTGTGAGGTTAATCATCTGAAAGATGACCATGTGATGTAGGTACTGTTCCTATGTGATGAAATGAATGCGTCCCTACTAAAGTAAAACATTTTCATTTGTTTTAGATTTCAGCCTTTGAAGAAAATAAACGAAGCCGCGAGTCAGTCATTAGCAACCTGAAGCTCGAAATGCAGCAATTAGAAGCTGAGTTCCGCAACTACAAAATTAAAGCACAAACTATGCTGAAAGAACAGAAACCAGAAGTTGGCGTCAGCGATAGCCATGAAAAAGATGAACTAGAGAATTTACAAAGGATTGTGCAGGACTTTACCTCCGAAATTTCTATACTCAAGTAAGAAATAGGACTGTGGCAACAGTCGTTGTTTATTTTACTCCTCGTTGCATTTGCATAGTGATTATTGATATTTTCAGGAGTGATATCCAGACATTACGACTAGAGAACGAAAACCTAAGCTTAGAAAAGGCGGAGCTTGGTGTCAAAGTCAAACAAATCAAGACTGACTTATTAGAAAAAGAGGTGAGGTTTAACAACGAATCCCAAAAGCTTAGAAGTGACCTAAGACAAAAAGAAGCGGAAATTAAAAAGCATTTAGAAGCAAGTTTTGTCGAACGAGAGAAATTGATCGATAACCATAAGGTATTGAACGAATTTCAAATGCAATTTTTAGAAGTATGGAACGCACATAAATAATATTTTGTGGTGTCATATCAAAGTTTCAAACTTCATTCAGTATTTACGCAACTTCCAGGAGCAATTAGAGGGTCTCCGACGTCACTATGAATCCAAACTCCGTGTTTTGAAAGAGCAAGTTGAGTTGTTTAAGATAGATGCGCGAGATCGATCTGAAGGCAACCTATTCCTCAAGTCTAGTCCTTCTAGTGAATTAGAATTCAGCGAACCGGAAAAAGAAGACGGCTTCCGGCCTATAACAAGGGAATCTCCATTCGGTTGTAGCAATAATGCTACTGTGAATCTGATTCCGCCTGGCCAGGCAGAAGTGCTCAGTATTAGTGCTGAGAACTTGAGAATGATTCCTCGGGGGGAATGCGAAGTAAGACGAGGAAATAGAAAATATTTGCACGTAGCTCCTTTGAAATTTTTTTCAGGTACCTTTTTTGTCTGTACAGGGTTCAGAAAGTGCAACTTCAACACGTATACAAAATCACGGAAGCTACAACAATATTACGTTCGAACAGCTTCTAAGTTCCAGCTTTGACTCCAACTCTGGAGGTAAGTACTGTGTCGGCGTTGAAATCGAAGGAGTTTATGCTGAAAACATAACTTGCAGAGAACCTGATGGTGTCTTGGATTAATTTTTGCGTTCGTTTCAAGCTGTTTCGGAGTATAGTGATTCTTGCGTCAAAAATGATATGCTGCCTATGGTTAAAGAAGAGCTGATAAAATGCCAAAATCAAATAAAACATCTGACCGTGTTATTGCGAGAATCGGAATCCAATTGTGAGAGATTGACGCAACTGTGCGACGCGTTGAAGGAAGAGATACGGCGTTCTGAACGAGACCACGAGAGAAAAGAGCACTTGCAGGAAAATTCTGAGTACCTGAAAAATGTTTTGCTTAAGGTTAAACATCTAACTGTTGGTACATTTGTAGTAATTACTATTTCCAAGGCACTCACGCTGTATGTTAGCAAAATCATGTTTGTGTTTTAGTTTATGACATTGAATGGAGAAGATGAAAGACTGCGTCTGATTCCAGTTTTTAAAACTATGCTTAAACTAAGTACTGCAGAAGTTTCAAAGCTCGAGAATTCTGTAAGAGGTAAGTCGAGTAGAGGCACGGTATTACATGACTTATGAATAGATGCCATATCCTAAAATTTTTCATTTTCGAAACGCAGGTGGAGATGATAATGGGCCATCCCGCGATACGGCTGGTAAAGGTTGGGCTTCATATTTGCAAGGTTGGGGAACATGACCATTGTTAGTCAATTAGTCTGGCTTACATCGGTTGCCAGAAAAACTAGTCTTTCACAGTCTTAAGACCAGGGTACTCCTATGTACCGCATTGGACAGTTAAAGGAAGACGCGGTAGGAGGTTTCGATTGTGCACTCCCGTGCACGGAAGGTTTGCACTTTATTTATTAATTTATTACATTCAAAATGCAATAAAATCTGGGAGGTGCAATTCATCATATTATATATAGTTCTGTGTATTTCCATTTTCGATGAAAAAGTTATCGACGGTCTACTTGTCAACGCTTACCTGCAAGTGCTGCTTCATGTTTTGAAATTTTACGGTTCAAAATGTGGCATTAAATTGATTCTGCGAACGGCTGTTAATTCAAATAATGCAAAAATACAAAGCCTCGTCTGCACTTCATCCCACATATTCAGGCCGTCAGACAACTCATAAAATAGTACAATCGCGCATTCGATATTACTCCTGATTAAAGAAATGAAAATCTATACACGTTTTTGTTTGCATATTACTGACAACTTCGTAATTTAAACAGCGTTTCGAACACATGATATCGAGGTACAAGACTGAAGTAAAAGTAGTGCAAGATGAAGAGGTAATTATGAGCTACATTCAGATATCAAATTTACACGACTAATTCTAACAAATTAGTTGGTTATAATCTTCACAGATGTTCAAAACCCTTATAACTTGGGAACTATTCTTTTCAGAATATGAAGCATTTCGTAACCTGTAAATTCATTAAGATCTATGGCGCGGATAACATCGGCAGCACTTACTCTTCCTCTTCGCCGTCTCACACTAGGTGAAGGAGCGGTACCGGTGCGAAAACTATTATCTGAAGAGAATGTTAACGTAGAAGTCTTAGGTTTGCTATCTAAAACACGAATGATGCTTATTTGAGGTGCTTTTATGTCATTTTGATCCTCATCGCCGCTGCCATGTACATCTTGATTCGTGCCATTTCGGACTTCGGCCATGATTGCGCCACTGGCTCCTCCATCACTGTCGGACTGCAGATTCTGCATAACATCTTCCGCGGTTTCCACCTCCTCTACTAAGGTACGAGACTTTTTCATGACCGGTTCCTCATCAACAGTTTGGACGATGGTATCGACGATGGCATTCGGCACCATATCAGAATGTGCTACGGTTGTCTCATATTCTACGCTCATTACGTTAGGGTTCGATGCTCCCGCATTCTGTTGAACGTTCGCTGTTGCAGCTTGAGAACACCGCTTGTGCTTGGTAGATCTTCCATGCAATAACAGATCATGCTTGTGGGCTCGCAGCTGGACAGCACACATTTTACAATAGGCCTTCGTGTTGTCTTCCTGGCACGGTTCCAGCCAATCTACAAATTTAGCCATAAAAACCCCAATAAATAGTTTATACTCCCAATTAACACAGCGATTTTATTAGATGATACTACAGTTTTCGCCACATAGGATTTGTATACCTTTTAGTTCATCAATCTCTTGCCATTCCGGCCGAAACCTTTTGGAATTTGGGGCTCTTTGAAATGTTTGGTAACCGAGGTCATGAAAACCAGACGTACGACTCTGTCCAATAATTGTTCCTTGCATAACTTGCTCCTCGCCTGTAACAATCTGAACATTTAACGCCCCAGATATACCCGCCAACGAAGAATTCTCAGCATTTTTTCCATGTCTGGCCGTGGACGCATGAGTAACTAGATCGGCTTTGTGAGCCCGCAAAATGATTCCGCAGCAGCGGCAATACGCCCTGCTTTCATCATTGGATACCTTCACCAGCCAATCTGTTGGATCAAATAGATACCTCCGTTCATCTGACTGACACCCGTATTATTCACTGATAATCATTTTTCGAATGTAATACCTCGAAGAGCAGGCTCATCTAACCAGGAGTCTTGAAACCTCATTGTGCATGCGCTGAATTTGCGTAGGTTACAAGTCCTTACCGAGATGGTCAATATCACGCGCCCACCACCTTAAGTTACTGAACAGATACTTCTAGAAACTTTAGCTTTTGCTGTGCTGTCCTTTGGTACTCTGCTGTTGCGAATAAAGACGTATATTCCGACACTTTGTGCTTTCAGGCCATCACATTGTATAATTTAATACGTAACAAGCTAATTACATCCTGTCCAGAGGTGACCTTAAAATTTTTCCAGTCCCTTCTGTCAAAACAAAACCAGAACATTATCAGGACATTTCGGAATTATGAATGAAGGCATATCATATACGAGAAACGTTTTTATACAGCGTCCTACATCCTGTGCGGACATTCTAACCTTAAGTTAATAAAACCGAACTTGCTCTGACAACTTCATTTAAGGCTACGTATCAAACTGATGTGTTAATAAGGTAGAATAAAGTAGATAGTTTAGAATTGAGCTTACGGGTCAATCTGTCACTGCGCGATTGTTTCTTAAACGCCAAACTTGCGTGTATTTTCCTTTTAAATTTTATTTTGCGCCAAATTTGGCGATTTTCTGAATTTTGTCAAATCGCAGCAATCAGAAGAAAATAAAACACTGTGGGACCGCAACGGAATCGCGGAAGCAGCTACCACACCGCTACATGCACTCGAAGCATTGCGTCGCTTAACCAACTTACACAAGCTGAGACGAGAATACGAAGTAACTGCTATTGAAACCAAACCACAGCCACAATACTACACCACTGCACTGGAGAACAGGAATAGGAGACTTCGACGAGCAAATAACGAAAATTATACGCCGCACGTTGCGCTCATGGCTACGGCTAAACCTAGGCCCTATCAATGGCCTATGAGTCTCAGTAGTGTCACGATGATGCATAATGCATACCAAATATATGTATGTACGGAGGGGACGTCTAAAAAATCTCGAGGATTAAAATAGAAGTTAAAAGTATAAGGCGTACTTTTAGGTAGATGTACATATTCATATGGTATCTGATCTGTATCTGCTGCTGCTAACTTGTGCGCTACTCGCTGCGCTGCGTTTTGTGCTATCCGGTGCTGCTATAAAATATTTCTACTTACATATGACAAAAATATACTAGTAAAAAGCAGGCTTTAGTAAATCTCGCTCTTACTTGACTTGTACGCCTACGAATGGTTCAATTTTATTGTAAATACGAAGCATTTACGACTAGCAACGATTAACCAAACTCCGTGGAGCTTTAAACAACATACTGATAGAAGGGGTTGTAATTCGACCAGGAAGCAGTCAAAAACCAACTTCACTCTGCCGTCACGATACGTTAAAGAAGAATGTCGGGTGGCCGACTCCTCGCTCCACCAAATCTGCCATTGCGCTAGACGGCTGCCTTGTACTCCTTTTAGTCGGTCGGGCAGAAAGTCGGAACAGATATCCTTGGAACCCGACTGAAGCGCAGCTTGGTGGAGTGCTGGAAGGTGGATATGGATACAGGCGGAGCCGATTCCCACGTGAATCTCGCTGAAGTTGCTCATTATGCTACATATGGGAGTCTACAGAAAATTCACAGTCTTGTAAATTTCATATGGCATTTAAAATGAGTGCTGGAAGGTGGATATGGATACAGGCGGAGCCGATTCCCACGTGAATCTCGCTGAAGTTGCTCATTATGCTACATATGGGAGTCTACAGAAAATTCACAGTCTTGTAAATTTCAAATAGCATTTAAACCCATCTGATATGAAACCGGTATACTCAAACATATGTATTATATGTTATAAAAACTTTGTCAATACATTCATGTATCCAACACCAGAACACCATTTATTGCTTTGCTAAAAGATCTCGCCGCTTAATGTGGTATGTGCGCTGTGCCGCATCCAAAATCTTGAACGAGATTTTGGAGATTTTATGTGCTCGTGCTCATCTTTGGGCATTTATTGTAATTAATTGTTAATTGAGACGACACACGCGGGGAAAGCTGTCGACGTTGATCATTTTGTATACCTGAATCTAAAATTCAGCATAAATAGTGGCCCTCAATAATTGAAAATCAGTGTTTATAGATGCAGTTCTCATAGTTACGAATTGTAGGCATTTAGATTAACTAATGATTTCAGGTAAACTAATGGTTACTTTATCTTTGCCTAATATTTTTTGCGAGCAGTATATATTGTGGAGCAGCAAATTTTACTATAATATAGAATTGAATTGCATGTGTCTTTGTTACCATTTTGTATTACACTTTTGATTCAGTATTTATTACTGTTATCATTTCAGATTTCGCTTGGATTCTTTAGACTGCTATGTCCAAAAAGGATATCTGTCACCCATTTGCGTGTTTAATTCAAAGCTGTCTTCAAAGTGAGTAAGAATTGAGATATTAATGTTTTTCTCGGCTTGGTTGTAGATTGTTGCATTGTCTCTTATACCAGTCATTAGTTGTTCTACACGTTACTTCCATTTATGCTTAGGTTTGTTTATAGCAAAGATTACTCTCTCGATATTATGAGATACTTGGATGCCTCTGCCTGACGTCATTTTTATTTGGTTGTGCAGATAATGATTATCAGCAGGACAAGTGCCAACACCTAATTGAAAAATTACTTGATTGCTGTGAGAAGCACGAGTCAGAAAACTATACTTCTTGTGAAGGTTTCAAGTTTCAGCTCCGAAAAAGAAAAGAAAGAAGAGGCGGTAGCGACCGGTGAAAAGTAATAGCCCTGGTTTACACGTTAATTGACTCTAAAACGAGCACATAACTCATTCCTTGTTAGTTTGTTAGTCTCAGTACCAACACATGAAACAGTCGGAGAAGATCTTGAGGATATCCCAGTTGGTTTGAAAACGTATTTTAGTGTCATTACTGGCACATTGTGTGTATTCTCACACAAGCTAAGGCTAGCTAACATCTAACGCCCGGTAATCGCACATAGTGCGCACTGCTTTAGACAGGAGATGGGTAAGACAGTCTTTGTAACTGTAGGAACAACCAGCTTCGAAGGTTTGGTTGCGGCAGTTCAAACTAAATCTGTTATCGAAGAGTTGAAACTGCTTGGAGTGCAGCAAGCGCTCGTCCAAACAGGAGATTCTGCCTTTGGAGAAGGAAAAAGGGAATTGCATGGAATGAAATTTGAGTTCTTTAAATATCGTTCAGAAATATTGAGCCTGATTGAGCTCGTCGACTTCGTTATCAGTCATGCAGGTGCAGGCAGTGCTTTAGATGTTCTTGATAGGAAGAAGCCTCTAATTGTCGTTCCAAATCCAACTCTGATGCACAATCACCAAGACGAACTTGCAGAGTATTTGGATAAAAAACTGTACGCAGTAAAAGGGACAGTTGAAACTTTGTCTGAATCTATTAAAGGTTTCTCAACTCGTTCGACGTCATTACGAAATTTAAAACCAGTTGACAAGAATGCGTTTGAGCAGTTTGTATGCAATCGCTTTCAAATCAACGAAACTCAGAATTTCGTGAGTGCAATAGTTAGCACCTCAGTTTTGGGAGAAGGTTTGAACATGGGACTGTTGCTGTTAATCTTAATTACGTTCTTATTAGAGAGCTATCAGTTAATGAAGTGGCATGTCTCAATCTAGTTTTAGTGAGTAATATCTACAACTGTCATTTAATCCTGGAAGGCAATTAAATTAGAGTACTCGGCTAAACATTTCTTTTTGCTGTGTTTCATACATTTACGTAAAGCATGCATACTGCTTATTACCATTCGCTGTACAAATCTTAAAAGAAATGCTGAAGCCGGGTCAATAACTTTGCAGACTTCTGGAAAGCGCAATATATCAACTATGCCAATTGGTGACTCAATACGGAAATTGCTAGGACTTGGACCGAAGAAAAACATACCTTTACGCGATAAAACAGGACGCCCGTATTACTTGACAAGAGTACCCTTATACAAGCGCTATCCTCGAGCTTTTACACTGACTGGGACAGTGGCCAGTTTGTTGGCATTATTCAGCAGACCAATCTACGACATATTTATTCAAGACGCGTAAGTATAGACTTGAATGTAGTTAATAATTACCCTGCTGCTTAATTTGACGTTGCACTGTAAATGAATTGTTTGCTTTGCAGTGAAAGTGTCAAGGATTTACCACCAGAATATTTCATGTGGCCATCGGAAAGGCAGCAGGGAAAAAGACAAGTAGATATTGTAAGAGAACGAAAACTAGCCCTAGGAGACTCCGTAACATTCAAACAATTGATGGCAGCATACAATCGTGTTGAGCATGAAAAAATGATGGAAGACTACTACCGCCGTACTGGAGCCAAAACCCCCACTCAAGTCTAGTACTTTCGTAATTATTTTAATACGAATTCAATATGGACGCATTTAAGAATGCCCGCAGTAGACTCAGAACTTTTCCTGCATTATTGGCTGAGTGTTCATCTTCTGCGACAGTTTATGCCAAGTGTGTATCAAAAACGGATGATCCTAAAATGAACCAGTGTCAAAAGGAGTTCATGGCTTTCAAAGAATGCCTTATGAATGCCGCTAAGAAAAGAGGTCACCGTTTGTAAAACTTGCCAGGATTAGAGGAAAACCGGTGTTGTGAATGTTACGGCAAAAAGCTAACTTGGAACTATTTATTCATCTGAAAGTAGTTGAAATGAGCTCAATTACAGTGCATTTAGCCGTCGGCTTGGCGGTTAGACTGGGAACACTCGTGTATGGCTTGTACCAGGATTCTACAAGTGTAGTGAAGTTTACGGATATAGATTACAGCGTTTATACCGATGCAGCAAATTATATTGTTCAAGGCAAGTCACCGTATCTACGCGAAACGTATCGCTACACGCCTATCTTAGCCTGGTTACTTACTCCGAATATAAGCCTGTGGAATTCTTACGGCAAACTTGTATTCATATTATTTGATCTTCTTGTAGCTTACCTGATATACTTAATTGTACAGAGAAGCAAGGAAGGAGTAAGTTGGAGTGTAGTTTGCAGTCAATTATGGATTTACAATCCATTGCCTATTGTAATCTGTGCGAGGGGTAGCTCAGAGTCAATTATCTTATGCCTGGTATTGGCAACTCTCTACTTCTTTCATGTGAATGCAAACATATTGACTGGTCTTTTTTACGGATTTTCCGTTCACTTCAAGCCATACACTTTGCTGCTGGGACTGCCCTTGTATGTCTCACTTGGTAAGGTTGAACCTCTGTCTTGGAAAAATCTGCTTCACTTATCCAAAAAACGTATCGCTTTGATTATCAGCTCGGCCATAGGTTTCGGCCTTCCGACTTTAATGTGCTACATGCTATATGGAGAAGAATTCCTAGAGGAAACCTACTTTTATCATCTAACTAGGAGGGATATCAAGCACAACTTTTCATTATATTTCTATTTACTCTACCTACAAGCAGAGAATGGAAGTGTGCTGCTTAAATTAATATCATTTGTCCCTCAGGTCTTGCTTCTGACTGCTGTTGCTGTTTTGTATCCCACAAAAGACCATTTGAATTTCTGTTTCTTTATCCAAACATACTGCTTTGTCATCTTCAATAAGGTATGTACATCGCAGTACTTTTTGTGGTACTTAAGCATTTTACCTGTATTAGTCCCCAAATTGAAGCTTAAGTTGACGCACTCAGCCATCTTGCTATTTGTATGGTACTTTGCCCAGTTTTCGTGGCTTCTTCCAGCCTACTATCTTGAATTTGAAGGTCGAAATACGTTCGTGTACATTTGGCTGGAGTCAATTGCGTTCTTCTGTGCAAATATTGGAATATTAGTTCAATTGATAAAATGTTACAACAAGACGGATGTGGCTCATTAAGTCAACCATTTTCGAATGCGTTAACGTAGTGGTGGAAACTGTAGTGAGACTTCAGCTATTTAATTTGAATCTAGTCCAGGCACTATATGTCATGTGTAGATCTAAAGTCGAAATAAAACGCGTTGCACGTAGTGGAGCAACATAGTCTTCTAGCGTATATAAATCTGATTTTAGCGATAAATTAGTTACATCTGTTCAGATGTCAGATCTCAATTAGAGCTTTAATTTTCATTCATTGGTACATCGGTTACTATCTTTTATCCTTTCACTTCCCATATCATTGAGCTTCACTTACTTGAAAAAGTCATTGAGTTCCTCTGGATCTCTCATTCGAGATTTGCTCTATTTATGCGCACATGCATGCGATTTTATTTCAGAAGCTGGAATATAAGCATCAAATTTAATCTTTTCTTGTGCAAATTTTCATTGCAAATCTTCCATCAAATTATCAATTTATTACGCTTTTCTCGAGAATTTGAGCATATTTGCCTGTACTATGTAGTTATGGGTTCAAAGGTATAGTGTAAACCTGAGGAAATAAATATTGTCACCTATGATGCAATAGTGCTAATAGTGTGGTATTGAGCTGCTACGACACGACACATTGATTGGTTGAAGATTTATTAACAACAAAAGTAAACTTGAATTATTAGTGAATCCTCTTGGTGCACAGTTCTGTGTAATTTCAATCCCTCGAGAACGGTGCTTAAAAATATAACATATAGATAGAGAACATATCAGGTGCATCTTCGCTTTATGACATGGTAAGTGGACCAGAAATTGATGAATTGAAAATGAATTGAATTACTCATTTAACTGGTAATCATTGGAATACATCTAAATTGAATTCGCTAAAACCGTCACAGAAATCGTTTTTCAGGCGAGTACTATGGTTGCGGTTGGAGTGGCTGTAGCCACGGTTGGATTTGCAGGCCGGATGATTATGAGGCGAGCCCCAAATTTAGCAACAAAATTAAACGAAACATTGAAAACTTTACCAACACTTGACGAGAGCCTCACTTCATCTAAATACTACAAAGGTGGATTTGAACCAAAGATGTCTAGAAGAGAAGCTGCTCTTATTTTAGGTGTATCTCCTAGCGCAAATGCGGCTCGGATAAAAGTAAGTTTCGAATGTCTGGTTATTTTCCGTCCAGCTTTAATAATTTCTAATGAATTGTATACATTTTGGTACGCAGGAAGCTCACAAAAGAATAATGATCATAAATCATCCGGATAAAGGAGGATCACCCTATATCGCATCAAAAATCAACGAGGCCAAGGACTTGCTTGATAGCTCCAAGGGAAGATAAGCCGTAGCAAACCTCGAATAGTGTTGTAAATCCTTAGTTAATAGGACCCTAGATTGTTTTTTGTCATTACAACAAGACCCACGATAGTATATATCTTAGAAAATTCCTTTGACCCTTTAGGGCGCTCCAGTATGGATTGCAGTCTTAAAATTAAGACTTGGTGCAAAAATTCATGATGGAATTAATAAAGTAAAAGAACGCCGATGATAAGCTTTGAAATGAAATTGTAACGTGCATTTCAAATAACCGGTTTTACTTGATAGTTTCAGCTCTCATTTAACTTAGTCCATATGGTTTTATTCAAACAGAGCACCTGTGATTTGAACTAAGGGACTTCGAAGTTGTCGTGGTGACAGAATTGCTTTTCAGGACACCAACACCGATAAAGCGATCAGCATCCGCACTCGCTACCGAAAGGTTTTTATGGCAAGTTCGATCTTGAAAACATATCTCGAGAACATGATTTACCTGGAGCTGCTTAAACGTCATTGTTACCCGAATATGTATCACTTCCTAGGTTGATTTTTGTAGGTGTCTGTGTAGAATTGGGAAGCGACGTCTCTGATGTCCCGGCTATGACAGACTGCATCTCCTGTAGATCTTCAGGTTTATCATGAAACTGACGTAAATCTTCAGGCAATGCAGTACTTGAGAAGAATTCGCTGGTATCTGACGTTACTTCAGTGTCTGAAACAACCTCAGTTGATGACAAGCTTACTTGGATCACTCCGCTTCGGCTGGAGTTTGACAGCTCTGTGTGCGTTCCATTGCTTGTGGGGGCTTCAAAGAGTGTAACACTTCTGGTTGGTTCCTGAAAGACATTTGTGACGTTTCTCACCTGGCGCCTTGCCTCTTCAGTTGGCACCGGGTCGGATTCTGTGTAACTGTATTTTTGATAGGCAGACGTACTATTTTGATCGTCTTGAACGTATCTTTGGGACGTCTGTGTCGAACTATTTTTGGATGTGGTTTCCTCTCCTTCATAACTGTTATTGCTGTAAAAGTTTCCATCCATAAACTCTTCGAAGGCAAATGAGGTACTAGAGTCTTCGGTGCTCCTCGTGATTTTAGACACTTCTGACACAGGTTGAGACACCTCTAAAAGTGTCTGAGGTTTCTCAACAATTTTTTCAGTTGAGGGGTCCTGCCCGCCAACGACAGGCTTTCCTACATTGTTACTTTCGCTAGACTCTAGTTCGATAGCCGTCAAGTTAACTGTTTGTTCATCCATAAGATCTACCATGAATTGATCCGGATCCACTGTCGAAGATGGAGAATTCATTTGTTTGTCATCAACTACGAGTTTAGTTGAAAGTTTTACTTGCAAAATCATTCGCGGCTCAACAACTTGAGGCAGTTGGTTAGAATTGGAGACAGTTTGCTCCACGTGTGGAGAGAAGCCAATGTTATGCTCTGCTGCTTTCTCCACGGCAGATTCTGTTGATGCGAAGTCAACATTTATGTCTTCGCTATCGAAAACCAGAGAAACATCGGAACTGCTACTACTGGATTCCATGACTTCGGTGGTTTCAGCATTTATCGTCGTGCTTTCTGCAAACGTTTCCAGCTCCCTTTTCCTTCTCATTTCAACTCTTGACTTTTTGCCTTTGTTGATGCTTCTCTTGCTTTTAGGTTTCACTGTAGTCGTGCGTCTAGGAGTGGGCCTTCGAGTTGCCGTCGTCGTTGTTGTGCGCATTTTTTGCTGTTTGTTTAAATCATATTCGCAAATCCAAGGTAACTCAGTTGAGCATGATAAGGGGAAAAGAGATCTTGTGGAAAAGCTTAAAGCAGGACACATCTCTGTTGGACCTCCACCGCTGAAAAGTGAACATGTTATGTACTAAGCTAGAATATAGTTAAACCAGAATATTTTATAAAAGTTCATGAGGGTGTTATTTAAGTCTTACAACATGGCAGGATCCGGTCCGAAAGCAGGTTTCCGCTGCATTTTGAAAGAATGCTGCTTCCACTCTTTCTTATCTGCACCGATCCAGATGTCACTTCCCAGCGTTTTCGCTGTCATCATGAGCACTTGTAGACCCCTCATCTCATCCATGTTAGCCGCTGCAATTAAATCAGCGCATGTTGTGAGCAAGGGTCAGACAGTTGTTTGAGCAATAAAAAGTTTAACATTAGTACGTTCATAAATGCCGAGTTTCAACTTACCCTGAGCCAACTTTCCCTCGTGCTTCTTGCAGTAAGACTGTGCCTTTTTATGGTTGAGTTTTTTCTTCTCATATAATTTGAATTCCTTTGACCCTATCGTAACAACATCCTTACGAGGCTCCTGCTTTGATTTGACTGCGTCGTTCGCACTACTGGATGTCTCTTCTCGCTTTCTTCGTGTTCTTTGCTCTGGTCTCTGTTGAAGTAAATTTTTTTAGAAGTTTGAAAATTGGTAACTTCAAAACTGCATTTGTAAGTGCATTAAAAGGCGATCAATCAATTCCAGCTTTGCATCTGCTATCGCATGCATGTACATTACTGCTGGCTCTGTCTACTGGTTTTCGTTCTAAATAAGGGGCTAGCATCATTATATTAATCTTACTACTTTCTCTTATTTTGTTGTTTTGACGGTACACTTTGCGTGTGGTGCAAGTTCAGGTTAAAACGTGGTCTTGTCACGCAGCTCATATGATCACATAAAGAAAATAGTATGCGTTCACGCATTCGTCTTCATGTTTCAGATTTCGGGCCGAGTCATCAAAACTTACTTTTTATTCCTTCACGGTCTAGTGCAAGGCATCTACGTATATCTTTTACAACCGTCATCCCTTTACAATCATTATCTGCAGTTTTTCTTGTAGTCGCATAATTGCGACCGCAACTTATTAGAACTTGGTTACATGGAATAAGACGATAATCTTCTGCTCGGTTCTACATGATGTTAGACAAAGCATTCCTTCACTGTAACGCGATACGCAGTCATGTCAGACACCGCATAACGTTGCAACACCTTGAATTTAAGCTTAAATATCCAACTTGTATCACAAAGTCTTGGGGTCAGATATCCATCTGACAAGTTAGCAACATGCTTTGTTACTTCGCTTGTAAGAGGCAGGATGTACACCATTGGTAAAGCTTGTTTAGCGATCCAGTTTGCGAAAACATACGGCGTAAAAGACTCGCCGAAGAGGTATCGCTACATAAAGTGTACAGCGATTCAAAACTGTAACCAAATCTAGGCTAAATCTCAGTTCAAAAGCTATTCTCTACATAGAAGTGCCCTTCCAATCAATGTGCCATGGTCAAGCTTACCTTATTGTATGGTTCCGGCACTAAAAAAAGTTTTGATCTCACAACTGTCATTGATTGTTCCTGCATTGGATTTGCTTTTGAGCTCTGCTTTTCCAGCGAATAAGAGGGACAAAAACTCGTTGTCTTTTTCCTTGCATGTGTATGAAAACAATCGTCTCGAATTATGAGTCCGAACGATGTCTCAGAGTGTCACGAATTACAGAGATGCGTCTTAGAACTAGAATGCCCTTATTCAGACACTGCAAAGACGTTTTTTATCATGGAGACATGTCTTCGCATTTATCTACCGTGGAGGTCAACTTTTGTACCGCACGTCCGACACTATCTTTCCTATGTACGTGCCCACAAAAGAGGAAAGGTAAGAGATATGTACTTCCAGCCAACGCGATGCGGTACACCAGGTGAAAAGGCATGTGCGAGGAGGTGCACTAGTATGGAAAGTCATTCAACACCTCTCAAATGTGCTCTACTTACTCTCGTCTACGTGTACTTTCTCAAGGAAAGTGCCATTGCCAAATAATTATATTCGTCCTTCAACACGTAGTTGATATTGTGGGTATCAAGGTCGAAGGAAATATTACAGATTAAGTGGTATTATAAAAGCTTGTTTACATCGTATTGATGTATAGGCTGCTCAAAAATGTATTTTTCAAAATACAAAGTGTAAGAGAAAGAAAAATGGTGCCATTTGGTAGCATCTTTTAGCAAACATATAATAGGGTGTAGAGTGTAGAGCACACAAGATTCTGTCGCATAAAAAATCATCATACTTCTTAGACTTGCAAATTGATGCCCCCTTCTATTTTAAAACCAAGCTTAATACGATTTGCTTTTCACGATACACTAAAATGATTGACTTCTCTTTGTTTGAACACCAAAAAAACAACTTTTAACCAGGGGTCAAAACAAAATGTGTGACCCAAAAGTGGAAAGAGTGATTTAAATTGCAGTTAAATTATAACAGAGGATGTTTCACCCCTGTCTTAATTCGGCTATAGCAATTAAGGCGATAGTATGATTAATCCTTAATATAGCGTTTGTATCAACGCCACTTTGGCACTTCTTTTAGTAGAAAAATCTCCAATCCTAAGTAGTACGGAAGACTTATTCAGTTAACTGTGCAATACAATTGTATTTTTCGTACCTCAACTCCGTCGTTGCCATCAAATATTATGGTTACAAGAACCATGGTGATGACCACCATCGCAACAAGGGATAAACAAGCTGTCCGCAAACTCATTGTTGATTCTTGTGCGTAAATCCCGCTTGAAAAGGGCTACAAGGTGAAAACATGAAGTTCTTGCAGATCAGCATGAAAAAGAAAGCACTATCTCAGTTCCAAGCTTCCACTAAACGTTTCAGGCAAAATAGGTAGCAGCATCCAAATGTCTTCTCGCAACAAACTTTCACCACTAGCTTCGAGACCTTTTGGTCTAGACTTGCCTCAGTTTCTGCTTACAGCTAAAACACACTTGTCTCATCCGATATTCAGCAAATTTTTGACCGCAGTAAGTTAAGATTTCGGTAAATTAAGGTCCGTCCACGTTTGATGCTGCAAACTTTGCCGTCTTGTTTCCAGGCAATGAAAGTACACGGTTTTTAGCTTCGGATTGGAAAGTTATATCGACTGAGCAATCGCTTCCGTTCATGATACACCGTTGGCAGGGGCTGCTTATGCAGAAAGGAGTTATTATCTTTCT
Organism: Sminthurides bifidus; assembly: GCA_009872375.1. Taxonomy (NCBI): domain Eukaryota; kingdom Metazoa; phylum Arthropoda; class Collembola; order Symphypleona; family Sminthurididae; genus Sminthurides; species Sminthurides bifidus. The sequence goes on from VRMD01000084.1 coordinate 29,722, forward strand.
TTAAATGACAATTCACGGCTCTGTTTTAAGTTCAGTAGCTAGAATGGCCGTGTGGAATAATGCCATTCGAATTCACAGGAATGTCGTTTTAAAACAGAACCAAGAGTTTTTGACCAGGTGGTCTAACTTCATAGAAAGGAACTGGTCAGCCGAGAATGAGGGTAAAACCCTTATGTTTTTACCTATTGAGACACCAGTTTGTCAGTTGACACCCGGAGAGATAGTAGTTTAGTATTTCGGATGAAAGGGGCAGAAAGAAATGCAAATATTCTCCCGATTTCTGAACTCACCAGGTGTAGCGTGACACGGAGGACTCCCACCCTGCACACCTTTTCCCTCCTCTATTTATTTGGTCTTGTTCACGGAAGCGAGCCATCCTTTCTCTACATAAGCATGCGAGTATACTGGCCGGCAAAGTAACGTTTGCATTAAGTCATTGAACACTGCTTAAAACTTCTTGGAAGGAAACTCCCGCTTTATTTCTTTACTTACGTGGCTACCTGGTACCATCAATCGCTTCCTTTTACTCCACACTGTAACCTCCTTATTGCACACCTCACGGTGCTCGTGGCAAACCAGGTGGAAACTCGGAGAAAGCATTCCTGATTCATAAAACAGCTCGCTTCTCCGATCCACCGTCTCTACTACGTGTCTTAGCTTAATCATTATCAACAAACATTGACTTGCCAACTTTCCCTCTTTCAAACCTCTGAACTCCTGCAGGGAAAGTTTGGTAGCCCCTCAGCCCATTCCTCTATCCCTAGCAGCAACTAGACATGAACCCATTGATTCTTCCAAGACTATTGTATTTATTGCTTCTCTAATAATATTTTACCCTTGCTTCTCACTGTACGACTGAACGCCTCTTTATGCTTACAGGAATCGATGATATGTTAAGCCATTTATACTGTACTACAAAAATCGCATAGAAACGGTTGCTGTTTACGACACATGCTTATTTGGTATAAGTTGTTGAGCGGTTATTAGCGCCGTCATCGATTTGTTTGTTTATTTGGTAAAAATCTTTCAGGACGGCAAATTTTTAAGTTTTCCACTGTTCGCAACCACAGGTTAGGTTTTTTGATGCACATTCTAATTGATTGTTGTTTGCATTCTTTAAACTACCTTAGGGTTCGAACGTTTGAAACTAGTAATCAGGTATTTCATTAAGGAATTGGGAATACCATTTTTTACATGACAACATGAGTCACTTGTGCAGAACACGCGGTGATCATGACTGCATGGCACTCTGGCTCTCATTAAATTAGGATGTTTTTGAGAAGCGGAGGCTACCATTAGGGAAAGCACGCAAGTAAAGGGTCGACAGTGAATTGTTGTGACATGATCACAAGCTATGAATCCAGGATGTCGGAATTTCCGTCAGACGAACTCATAATTCAAATTTTTTGCTCCATTGTCACCACCACTGTTTGCGAAGAATGAAAGTAAAATACGTTCTCAATTTCGGGAAACGAGGTGACAGCGACTGCTTTCACTGAGAATCTGCACTCCATCGCGCGATTACTCGGATGGAAGAGAGGAAGCACAGACTGCAATGTAGACAAAGGCTTTCAACGTAATCGTTAGACGGAAGATTTTAACCTCATTCTACTCTTCAAATCCAGGCGTGTCATGAGCAGTTGACGTCTTTCAGGGATTTTTGCGAAATTGAGATTGCTTTCTTTATAAAGCTAGCGAGCCTTGGACTCATAAAAGGAAGCATGTGTGTGAAAATTGAATAGGTGTAATCAATTTGCACCAAGACAACTTTTGAAGCTCAAAACTAGAGGATTGCTTTCACCGCCGTTCCCGTTGTTTATAGGTCAACTCGTGTATCTATATATGCAATATTGATCCCAGGTTCTCCTTGCAAAATTTCATTGTGGATATTTGTCTGTCACCACACCTCCTACTGAAAGGCGTTCTAGTTTTAAAGATAATGAAGCAAAGGTTGTACAAACACGATCTATCCTTTTGCTAGTTTCAACAATATTTTTTTATTCTTGTAGGAAATGCAACTGTACTGAGTCCGTAGTTGAACCATTTGCATGCATAGATGATCCCAAGGGATGTACATTTTAACAAAACCCAAATTGCAATATCGCAAACAATTTGCAGGCCTTCAGTATTCAGAGTAATTTGTCCTTGAGCATAAAATAAAATCTGTTGGCAATATTTCGTGCAGGTCGTTTTCCTCATTTGAACACTTTTGCAGAATATGAGCAGCGAATATGTATGCAAAGAAAAATGCTATGTTTCTGGCATTTGGATCTCGAGTTAGAGCAAGTTTGATTGCTTACATAACCACTATTTTTAGTTTTTCCTTGGGACGGGTCATTTAGCCTGAGCGAGTGCATAGTACTTGATTCTCCGCCTTCTAAATCGTTTTGAGCTCTTTTCATGCAATTTTCTACTTATTACTTGCCGACTCCCGCAGTTTTGTTCCTGCTTTTCGTCAGTCATTACTACGGTTCAGTTCAACGCTTTGTCAAATGCACTCTTCCGCAATACTTGTCGTATCCTTCAATCGTCCTCTCCGTTTCGATTTGTCTCAAGGCGAACGTCCGTTAAGCACTCTCTTAAATTGTTTTCTATAGCTTTTAGAGCATCTTCCTCTTCAATGTTCACCAGTGCTTTTTGCATTGTATCTTCCTGAATCGTTTTGCTTTCAGTTACGCTGCTACTTTTCCGCTCGAAAGATTTGCCTTCGATAACGGTTGCATTCATGAGATCTTCTTGTATTACCTTCTGTCTTTCTACACAAAAGGACGTGTTGCGAGTCATCTTCTAAAAGATTAAAATAAGCATTCAGAGAAAACTATTAGCCTGGTAAGCTTCTGGCTTGTTTGCTGAAATATGAGAAAGGAAAGGCTTTCTCTGCTGACACACTGTGAAATTTCCTGACAAAGTTCATGCACATCGCTCCGTGCTGCCACTTCACCAGTCGGGGACACAGTCATGTCTTGCAAATGTGAACTTCTGGGAAATTTTATTGCTTCTGTCGCTTACAAATTGCGTTTGAAGAGTTAAATCATAAAGTTTTGCGGAATTAGACTTTCTGGCTCTTCTGCGTATTGCTGCGTCGGCGGAACAATTCACAAAGTAAAGTATGATGGGTGCATTAAAAATTCTTGGCAGTGTTTTCTTGAAGCACAGCGGTTATAAACTGAATCACTATGTGTTTGTCACATTAGAACACTGATTTATCGTATCCACCCTTTGACCTCGTTGTCTGAACTTGTTTTGGTGTTTATCACTCAAATGTCTCGCTAAGAGTAGGGTAAACTGACCTCAATAACATAGAGCACACGTCTTTTGTATTTTCGGTACAATTTACTTTATCTCTCGCCTGTAAAATCAAGACAAACTTGCCTTCGTGGTTAATAACTTTAAATTGCTAGCACAGCATTTAACATTTTATGAGCTTCACTCCACTCCGCCTAATTTCCTAGTTGTTCCCTACAGCAGGAAACGCTCCGGAATGCATAACTTTCTTCGCTCAATTCTTAAAAATGACTTTGGATTTGGATTGTCCCAACCATGACTTCATAGTACATACAATGTTTTCATCATCGTGATACAACAGAAACACGTTCTTAAAGACGTAACAATTCTTTGCCACTGCTGCAGAACCCCGTAGCAGCAAAAACAAGCATGGAAAAAAAATCTCTCATGTTCAAAGGATAGATCGCAACTTACTTTAAAAGCGATGTGCGAGTCCAATTTTTGTTTCTTTATAGCCTTTTATTCAGCTAATTACAACATGAAGACAATACACACATTTTCTAAAATACAGCTTCAATAAGAATCAATTGCTCTTCGTGTAAAGGTGTAAACTCGTCTGACATTAATGCTGTGGCAACAGTCTTGAACGAAATCCCATTACTGCCACAGATAACGCTTAAGTCTGCACCATGGCAACCATTAAGAAACTGCGACATCTGTAAAGTTGAATCATTACATAGGTTCGTGAGAACGCAAAGGTAGTATCAAAAGGCATTCCTTTATCAATCTCTTAAAGGGCACGAGAGAGCCTTACCTTTAAGATTAGCTGTTCCCTGTTATCATCCCATAGTAGATCATCACATCCGCTATGCAGCAACTGTTGTACTTACGGCAATGGCTGATATTTACTGCTACTTTACTCGTACAAATGTGTAAGCATGAGCTGGGAAATTACAACCTACCCGACTATAGCAATTGTAGAATCATGAAGCTCTTTCTATTCGGTTTTAGTAATAAGGATTTGTATGAAAGATCTCGGTTGGCATGTGTAGTTCACAAACAGTCCCGTAGCCGGATATGAGTTATTTGTTTTTCCAGTTAATAAATAGCGTTATCACGATATTGGCACGGAACGACGCTTAGTTTGTTTGAGTTAAGCTGAGTGAACGATCGCTAAATAATGATGGCACTGTCCATCTAATCAAAGTCCGCAAGTAGGCCGGGTCATAAAGTTGAGCCATTAGCTTATCAGATGTCATGAAGGCTGACTTCAACACGACAGGCTCTTTTTCACACCGCTAGATGAGGATCAGAACATTTTATTTCGTACCATCCGGAGTTAAAACCATGTTATTTGTCTCAGTCCAGGATGTAAAGCTCGCTTATAGATGCAAGCAATATTTACAATTCATTGGAGCATACCCGTTCAAAGCATTATCTTTAATCCCCTAATTTCAGCAAGTACCTTATAGTTTGACAGATTATATGTACTGAGATTTTGGTAGTTAATAGTTGGAAAGTACATGGTCATTGCCGGTTTTTAGTGTAATCTTCGTCATGGCTCACAAGTTGGAGCGGATTCCGATACTTTCTAAGACTCTTATGGGTATTCTTGTTTCTCTTTCTCAAAGCTGTGTATTTTTTAGATTCTTTTTTCTTGTTTGCTCTTATGTTTGTTTCTTCAAGTCGAAATTGAGCTACTCCATTCCTTTCCAATTTTCTTGACATTCCTATACACCGTGGTTTCATTGCGTGGAGCCGAGAGGCTTCCTTCCTAAACTCTTTGCTCCATAAAATCTTTTATTCATCCGAGGGCATCGGAAGGATTGACAGCATTATTTCATACCACGTTTCCATTTCTAGGTCAAGTTCTCGTCTGTTGCTCCGTCTCACGCTGATGCTACACTTGCACAATTTCATCCAAATAACGGTGCCTCAATAATTTTGTTTCCCTGAAACTTCTTTGGCAGAATGTATGACGCTGACGACTTGGTCAATCAGAAGTGTTTTCCTTTTCACATACGCGCACACGGTGGAGTGTTTCGCTACTGCTGATATCAAATTCATAAGGCAGTTTGGCACTTTTCAAGCTCTGGGAGAGGAGAAGGAGATACAATATACAATCCTTTATTTTCATTTTGCAAATACTTTCGTACTCGTACTATCTCGACAAACAATTATTACAATATCAACTTGAGAAGACAGTGAAAGATTCAAGAACTATGAGCTAGTTAGCTCTGCTTTTAAACAGACTGTTTCTTAAACTTGAGCTAGCTCAAATGATTGCAATTGCACTAATCGTATTCCTCAAATAACATGCTATTCCAGGCATCACCATCTGCGTTTGGAATAACATTGAAGGAACAAACATTTAATACACGATTGTCGAGTCAAGTCCTGTTCAACCATTTCATATCTGCATTTTTGCGATTTCCCATGGAACCAATACTAGTAGCTTTGCTTTAAGCATCAGCCCTTTGTTGCTCGACTCATCAGTTCAACGGCAAGTTCTCGCAATGAGGAATAAAGCCGCACCTTCTAATCTCATGCTTCTGAATCTGAACACGATGTGTTTAATAGTCACTGGAGACTGTTTTCCCTTTGCTTCAAGTTATGCATGCAAATTTTGAGAAACACATGTTCGTGGAGTAGACTGCAGCGAAAAACATCAAGTGGTGCAATAAATCTTAAAAGCTTTTGTTCTCACCGTATTTAACCACACGAGAAGGAAATAGATATGCGTAACAGGTTTAAAAATAAATGCTACTCCGCGCAGTTCCTCCTTTTGTATCGCAGCAAGGGCAATTGGTTTGCCATTTTTTGAGCAAATTAAAACTCAAATACATCTCTAGTCAGTTGGCGGGATGTTCATTACAGAGTCAAAAATCAGGGGGAAAGAGCAGCTGTGCAAAATTATTTTTCCTCTAACGACCTGTTCACACTAGCTTTGCGGTTCGCTACTAAAGGTCACGGATGCAATAAAAATTTTAGTCTTTTGCTCATTCTGTCCCTTGTATAGCTTATAGCCATTAGCAGTGACCGCATAGTATTGCATGAACATTCGGTTAACATGGTTTCATTTTCAGCCAGGAAAGTTAACGCTCGCTGATCTAGCATAATACTTGCTTGTTAGTCAATTGGGACAAAAGAAGCTTCGTAGAACATTGAATCACTGAATTAAGAGGCAAAGTTGTTCAATGAGGCCACAAGCAGAAGTAAACGCCACCTCTTCAAATTTTCAGCAGTGTGGTTAGCTACATTGTGAAAGCCTCACTTTTTCGAAAGCCCTAGCAACGCCATGAGAGCAAGCGCAAAAGCTAGAAGTGACCCATTATGCGAAAGCTAATCTAAATTACGTATATTCACATTCTTCCATCAAGAGAAGGAAGGGCATATTTCGGTGGTTTTTATGCCATTAGAGGAACTTGATACTGTCGGTTTCAGAAGATGAAAAGCTCGTTTCTGCGGTGGTAAGCCCGTCTACCCGTGGCAATTTCGCTGATGCTGTTATCACGGGAGGTCGAGCAGAGATGACGATCTTTCTGTGATGATTTATTTGATACTGATACTTTTGTCTCATATCTTGCTTGTAAAGTAAACCGACATTCGTCCGAGTATTTTAATTATAGTATCAACAAACCAGTGCCATTAAATGTTCAGTGAAGGCGTTTCTAAAATTAGTGGATGATTTCCAAAGAGCAGATTGTGAGTTGAACTTTTCCCTCCCAGTAAAAATGGTATAGGAAATTACAATTGGGAGAAAATGAAAATGAAGATTCTGCTCGTGCAGATTTGCAGATGATGGAAGCGGGATTCGATAGTCAGAGACGTGCCAAAGGAAAAAAGGATGAGGGAGAGGGAGGAATGAGTGATGATGAATCTGCCACTTCGCGAAACTTGGTCCTAGCAACAGCCTACTGTAAAAGACGTTGAACATGTGAATGCAGAGCAAGGATCGCATTTCAGGTCCACGCTTCCCTCTCCTTCCTGCAGTGGCTAAAAGCTAAAACCGATTGTATGTAACGTGCTATGGCATTCTAGGAGGAGGAGACGGTGGAATGCTCTGAAATGCTTACGATTTCGCACGCCGTCTATGTGCGGACTGAAAGAAAGACTTAGGGTTTTGGAGGACGGGGAACAGTAGACCTCGCGTGTAGAGATTCCCTGTTCGCTGATATGGGAAGTGATAGGTAGGATAAGAGTCAAAAACTTGGTACAGGAGCTGGTTGAGCGAATACTGGAGTATAGGGAGCGTAGGGCAAAACACAAAAGTAAAAGGAGGTAAGAAAAATGGCATGTTCTCCTCGAGCTTCTCCTGGTAGTAACCTAGGCCCAGGCCGACCAACTTTCTCTCGGCTGTTCCCGAAAAGTGGCTCGGTAGAGGAACGGTGCTCTTAAGTTGATGGCAACGAACTACATTGGAATCAGCTGCGTTTTCGCTATGGCACAGATCAGACCATTTCTCTTGGTCACACAGACTTTTGCGATTTTAATAATCAAATTAGAGATTTTGATAACGACGATCTTCCGCAAGCAATTCCTAGTTTTAGCAAATCCAAGCGGGAAAGGCGTCCAGCCCAGTTTGATCATTAGTTCCACGCCCAAGTTACTTTATCCAAGTAATTTCTTGGAATTGTCTTCAACCCGTTGCGTAATCCACTTGCTCTCACCAGTTTGTCTTTGGTTGAACAATCGTTTCCCCAAGTTTTCTTCTTCTTCAGGATGCCAACTCAGGCGTAACAATAGTCAAGAGCAGTATCCACCCCAGCACCGGGGTTTAGTCTCAACCTCTTTAGTCAAACTCAGTCACTGTGTAGTGACATGTGTTTGGAGGAACGTACTCTCAATAATTCTTTATCAGCCTGTTCTCGACCATTTCAATAGGCTTTTTAGTTGTTTACGATTCAAATTTATCCTCCGCAGTTCTCCGCTTAAGCTGTCAAGTTTCACACTTGGCCAAACAGTCGTTGTTATGACAACCGTAGGATAATTTTTTTACCCATCCTCTCCCGCCTAGTTTAATTATTTTCATCCTGAGTTCCACACGAGAATCGTGCTCCGGAAGCAAATTTGTAAGTCCGCAGACTTTGAATCTTACTTCCTGACACAGTATCGCTTCTAAAATTCATCGACTCGTCATCCATTCTCGGCGTGATAGTGGGGGAATGGTGGGACGCTGGCACTGGGTCGTTATCAGCAAGAAGCACCTTGTCTTTGGTTGATATACATAAGAGATTTTCTCTTGCAGTGGGATTCTGTCACACGATCACACTGGCGGAAATTCAGGTAATTGTGTTTACTAATCTATAATCCCATTCTGTAGTGTCTCTCATGTTGCTGCGACTCAAAGTCTGCCCGTGCTAGTTCTGACTCTAACCCTGCTTAAGTATTCATTGAATGCCAATCATTGAAGCGACAGTGTGCGGAGCAATTACGCTCCTCTCTCACAGCTGCATCAAAAACCTTGTTAGTATTCCACGTGCAATTTCTTATTGCGCTTTCTTCCGACATTATTCATCTACATTTACGGGAGTGGATGTCTCAGAGCCAAATTCCATTCAAGGCATACACACTTACCAGTACGATTATTGCTCCGCACAGAATTTGTGACCTATCCTGCCCTCTTTTCCCTTTCCCCTCAGCACGTGTAATTTTATTTGTTAGCAAGCATATAATTCAGATTGCCTTTGCATGGCACTTAGCCATACATGTAACTGCATTCAATCAGCTTGGGAATCTATCAAGTGCATCAGACGTAAGCAATTTCTGATATGAATCCCTGTCAATTTCTAGAATTGCCAATAAACCATTCATTTCACTTCCTACAACAGCCAGCCATGAATCCAAGCTATTGTCCCTAATATTGAAACAAATGTTCTATGACTTGCAAAGGGGGTACAATTATCACAAGGGCCATCAGCTCACAAGCACTATCAATTAAGCTTTATTCAACTTCCTCTTGAATTCACAACTCTGAAAACTTGAGTCTGTCATTGAGCCTTTGTCGTTGTTCCACAGTCATGGTATGTATAATGCACCTCATCTTTCCTTTGAAACCCTCTCAGCGTTTCCGCTGCTTGCTTATTCTCAAACAGACGTCAATTTTTCATGACGACAGCAACTCAATCAGCTCACAGCTTCAACATCACAATGCGTTGTTCCACGGTTCAGCCACTCCGACTGAGTTTATAAGCCATACATGCTCGAACTCCCAGCTACGTGACATATTTATCCGGAGAAAGATGCATGTACCAGGATCAATGATCTGGACAAATCCTATTATGCGCCTGTAGCTCGATCTGAACGTCTCAATCTCTTTTTCTTCCTACCGGTCCATGTACTGCATGAATTCGCAAGCCATCGCCTCGAGTTTACTGCGCTCAATTTTCCGATCCATTTCTCTTATCCCTAAAGCTTTCTCTTGCCGCAAACAACGGCTGCCCCATTTGCATATTCCTCGGCCCACACCATTCAAAACTTTCACCAGCCTTCTTTCTCCGCACTTGACTATAGCGTAATTTTCCGTTACACTGCCGACTGCCTCATGTCCCGTAGTGGAATTCTGGCTGCTGTCTCACCAAACGCACGTAATCGTGTGGGTTGGGAACGTCAAGTAGCGTCGCTAGTTCAATCAGGCCATGAGGTCGTGCATGTTTAACATTTTATGTACATGACTCATAACTAATTTCCACCGTCGGCATCTTCCCTGAGATCCTACAGGGTTGATATTCCATCACTCCGTCGCAAAAACTTCAATCAAGCAGAGGACCTTTTTTACCCCAGACTCATTGTGTTACGCAAGCATGATAGGAAAGCCAATATGTATTTCGTGTTTGCAACGTAGTTACAAGACCTTGTCCGGATGCAATTATTTTCAACACAAATCCAATTACTTGTCCTGTATGTGCCTTTACTTGAGGGCATTTTTATATGTCAGGAGCTGTTCAACCTGACCACTTGACTGTAAGCACTTTCCTGCAGGGTTCATTTGCAATCATGGCCATGGTTGGGAAAAATTTGAAATCGCAATATATTGCTCAGCTACTTTTTTTTGATGCTTTAATACCAGTCATTATTATATTGGGTCCCAAAAAGGAAAGCATTATGCACTGTTGCCTTTTGATACTTCAAAGGTTAGTCCACTCAAGCAACTGTCTTTTCTTCGTGCATAAGAAGTCATGTGAAGTGCGTCAACGTTTTTGAATTAGTGTATGTTCAGAGGAAGGAAAAAATGGTTGTAACCGGGTTCATCCACTTTGCTTTGACTGATTGCAAGATGCTTATCCTTGTGAACAATGGCAGTTAACGAACCGCCTCAATGGCATAAGGGCAAACTTTGCAAAACTAGAAAAAGGGCTTATTATCCCTTCCGATTATCTAGTGTTCTATTCAACAAGGAAAGTCAACAGTTCTGAACAAACAGTAATTTTAGTAAAACATCAGTTCTGAATTAATCCTGACCTTGTACATGTGGCTGAAGTATTCCCTTGTGTACTTTGTCCTGGTAACAGCTTTCGTCTGGAACTGCTCATTTTTCTGAGCTTCTTAGTCTCCAGAGTAATTTCTTTTCCAATTTTTCCGCAATGATTTCGCCAAGGTCAGGAAAGAAGGGACCGAAAGGCAAAGTTCTTAGCCATGCTTGCTTACCGCTCATTCGGTCATTTCTTCTACCTTCGCTCATAATTTAGTTCTCATGTCAGTTTCAACTTGGCTAGCTCGATGCAGCGAGTCTTCTGTCTGTGAATCTTATCAGATCTCACGTTACCTTGTCCGTACCGTAGCTAAGGTGCCGGCGGAGTTCCTTTCACAGTTAAATTTACGACTAGCGTAGCTTTCCCGTAGGAATCAGCATGATCTACGACTGCTTGAACTGCAAAATGTGCAGGGAATTCAAAGCCAGGAGCATAAAAATTTAAGAGGCATCAGTGTGCGAAATCTGTGCTGAAGCATACTCTCTAAATTCCGCATATGGTTTCTGACCTTGAAAGGCTCTTGATTTAAGCATAAGGAGCAAAAGAAGCAAAGCAGACAGAACTTTCTCCATTTCCTTCCCAAAGTTGTTTCAACCGTCCTGTCCTGTGTCGACATGTCATCTTCGTCTTGAATAGCGGAAAACGTGCCGTTAGTACCCGTGCTTACTGAAAGGGTGAGAGGCAATTGTATTATGCTAATGCAACCACCTGTTTTTCTTCTAAATGAGACATTCGTATCATCAAAGTGGTTGGGTTCCTTCCTCCAGTATCCTCATTATTTGTTGAAGGTGACTGTAAATATGCTGATATGGCTGCAATTTTCCTCCAGCTGATTCATCTCAACTTTTGTAGTGCTGTCAGTTAATAGCTGTCTCGTCTCAATTTCTCAGCGCGTAAGCATATTTGTTCTGAAAACTGTGTTTTGTTTCCCTTGAGAAGGAAACTATTGCTCGAGCTTAGCTAACGATTCATTTAGTTAAAAGGAAGCTAGAAGCTTATCCGACCTTGATACTCCGGTATAAAGTTCATCAGCGGAAATTGTAATTGAAGGTGTGGGAAAATAAACAACGGGAGAATGAGCAATCGAAAGAAAGGAACATATGAAACAAGCATGATATGCTGTCATGACGAGGAAGTATTTGCTACTAATGCATAACTTCAAAGTTGGTTGACGTGAGTCCAGAGGAATCGCAAAAGAGATAATCCGGAGTAGACAAGCTGTAATCCCTAGCGCAATCGAGTGGAGCGATTCAATCATGATTGTCTATTCATTACTACCTTTTGAGGATGAAATAGGGACAAATTAATTCAATGATACAATGTCTACTCACGTCTGAGCAATTTCAATTAAACTAAATCGCTCAATCAAATGCAAAGGTCGAACACTTTTGTGTGAACTTGAACAACATTGTCGTACTGTTCGATAAGTCTATCGACTTTGTACACTTTCCCACGCTGATGAGTAAGAATGATTGTGATAAAGCGGCCAGGGTTGCATTAAGCTTGAAGGTGCGGTGCCAATCATGTAAAACCCGGGAGATATTCTGTGTCTTACGGCTGAATTGAAAGCCAATCCCATTCATTAAACAGTCTGTGTGCTTCAGCCACTGCTTATGTCACGTTGCCACCAAATCTCTATCAAGCACCTGAAGGTTAACTAGCAAACAATTTTAAAAGCAATTTGGAAAAGTTTCGCTACAGAAGCAACTTACGTCTGCCCTGCCGACGGCAAAAGTTCTGACTTTGGAGACTGTGAATAGAGGAACTCTAGTTTGTCAGTGTCCTTGAGCGATCCCATGTATGAGCATGTAAAATTAAAAAGGAAATTTTTAATTATTTATGTGACAAAAGCAGTTAGCTGAGCAGTCGCGCTTGTTTATCGCATAGGCTCGCCATTCACCTTCCTTTCACCTTGTTAAAGGGCAGTGAAAGTTTTTCTTGGAGCCCAAAAAAACTGACTGCGGCATCAACATACATATATATTTTACTCTTGTTCTGTTTCAATATCTGCCACCACGATCAGTAACTCATATGCGTTTTTTTGTGAATATAATGACCACAAGTGCAGGTAAATGGAAGACGGAGAAGTTGCACCGCTTAGCCTGAACTGTAAGAATTATGACTGGCTGCACAGATGATTACATTTGCTCGCCCTGGCTCCTTGCTTAAATCCGTCCTTCAAGCGACTTTTCAAGTGAATTGAATTCATGATTGCGCGTATTGAAGTTTAATAACGTTCAGCAACTTGAACTTAAAAATAGCCTTTGTCTCAACACCTTGGCGGAATTTATCAAATGGTGTAGTTTTAAATTACCCATCAGCACAATCTCCGGAGGAAAAGATAATGCTGGTCCTGTTTGAAATAATTCCATTAAAATTACCTGGCTCGCACATTTGCAGTTGTGAGTCAAGAACTTGATAGGCGTGGGAAGGACTGCATCTGACGCCGGTGACTTGTCAAAGCATTAAAAGTAGCTGCTTCAGGTTTTCGAGGTGCAGTAAGCAAGCTACCCAGTTAGATAATTGAATTTATCTTTCTTGCAGCACATCTCTATACATGTAAGCGATCCGATTACGCTTTTTAACTACTTGGCAAAAACTCGAAGCGAATTCGATTCAACCTGCTAATCGTTCATTCTACTCGGTGCAGAAGATAAAACGTTTTGTGCAGTCTGGGCGGTGGTACAACTTGACTAACGTGTGCATCAACCCTTTAATTTAAACTTTTCATTCGTTGATTTTTATCTAGTCCTTTTACGTGACAGCTTCCTAAATAGCCTGTCCACCCAGAGCTCACATCCTATGGTGTTGAGCCTGCCGTACACCAAGCTCCTTCGTCGCGCAAGTGCAACTTATAGACACAGGGCAGGGTAATAATTGCATATTGGAAAAATTGTTTTCCCTCACAGACCTTTTTCGCGACCAACGTTTGTCGCAATCCTTTGTTCTGCCTGACTGTGCAAGCTCGGACACATGGTTAGCTGCGGTTGCGGCTGCCCATCTGCTAACCTCGTGTTCGTTCTTCGCAAGCAGAAAAACTTATCAATAGCTTGAGAATTATCTCGCTGTTCTTGAGTAAGAGAAGGAGCGTGAAGCTGAACTGACAAAAGTGGCTGATGAAGTGCTGGATTCTTTTGCCATAATAAGATCAATATTAGCACTAGCAAATATAGTAACTACTAACTACACGGGCTCTCAATTAAAGTGCAGAAGGAGCACATCAGTTTACACGTATTCCTTGGAGTTATTAGCAAGTCTCGGAAGGAAGCGAAGCGAGATCCTGCCGATTCTTAGACTCGAGATTGCTGCTCTCGATCAGTGTGTTAGTGCAACCGAAGCTTTGAGGACGGAGTGTCATCTTTCCGCTTCGAAGTTTTCCTGTACATATTTATAGTCCAGAAGTAATGAGCGTGAGCAAAAACTACACAGCTACTCATTCCAAACTTACTAATGTCCGTGTACATACAAGCATGACTATTTCCTGAAAATCAGTTGCCACTGCGGCACACGGAAACTCATGTTTTATCCTGGTAGCTCAGCCAGTCCGTTGTGCGTCCACCTTTGACCTGTTGTCCCCCTGTGAGTCAGCTTTAGGATAGCCCATAAAAGCATAATGAAATCTCAGTGTAATTAAACCGACCAAAACAATCTCATGGCACCGAATCGCTAGTCTCAAAGCGCCCCTGCAGTCAACTCATAACTTTCGTGTTTTCTTGCAGAGAGGAGCTACATACGAAGAAGTAAGTTTAAGCTGCACGGCGAGTTGGTCCGTGCAAGTTTCATTGAACCATGGAAGCTATTTGTACGAAGACTTTAATTCTCCAAAGTGAAAATCTCTGAATTGCCCACAACTTCGGAGCACTAAATCCGATCAGAGTTGTCAACTCTTCAACTCGGTGTCAGCAAGACGCACACTTGACTACTGAACTACTTCACATGGCAACAAGGTTGCTTCAACCCTGTGCCATTTTATCTCAAGGCTTGAACTTGAAGCTGGTACTTGGCCAGACTTCGTAGAGGCAAGGTCTTCTTATTTTCGCTTCAATTTTCTACCGATTGCTACGGCAAACTTTGGATTTCCTCGGCTTCTCCGCTTCACTTGACCGGCTTCATTCGCCCCGTTGGTAGCAAGAGTTAACTTTTTTCGGATCTCATCCCTTAAGTTACAATCAATCAACCATGTCACACGGCGAAATGAGCAAGAAAAGGGGGGTCTCGGAACCACCGGACGGAGGCTGGGGTTGGATGGTTGTCTTTGCTTCGTTTATGATTCACGTCATCGGTAAGTTTTTGAAGTCATGCCTCTACATGATACATGCATTTGCCACCCTCGTTGTTTGCCTTATGCGGACCAATCTGAAACTTTTCCGGTAAAACGGCTGATTGTAGCTGACTTTTAGGACACTTGTTGAAAAGATGTACATGCTTCGTTTGTTGGTTCCAGCTGATGGAGTAGCCTATACTTTCGGGCTCTTCATTGACCAAATCACTCCGCAACTCGGAGCAACTAATAGCGCTACAGCCTGGATTGCCTCTCTTATGGCAGGCATGACATATAGCGCTGGTGAGTCACTATGGCATTCGTGTAAGTTGAGAAGAATATGTGAGGTGTTTCCATATCCAACAATTCCCCCTTCCCTCTTCTGAACAGGGCCTGTGGCCAGTGCCTTCGCAAACAGATTCGGTTGTCGGACCGTTTCCATCATGGGAAGCATCATAGCTGCCTTTGGCTTCGCCATCAGCTACTATGCGTCCAGCGTGGCATTTCTCTACGTCTCCGCCGG
>VRMD01000085.1:0-44962 GCA_009872375.1 Sminthurides bifidus
GTGCATTTAAAACTGTTTACAGGAATATCAAAAACTGAAAGAGAAACGAGAGCGTCGGAAGGCAGCCCGTGCCGCACAATTCGATGCCCTGGGGAAACAGTTCACTGCGGAGGCTGTTGATACTTCTATCGTTGACCTGCCCACGGATGAACTAATAGCCAAATTGCAATCACGTGAGCTTAAAGCTGTCCAGGTGCTGTCAGCTTACGTTTGGAAGGCTCTGGAAGTGACGAGGAGATGCAACTGTATTACTGAATTCCATCCTAGAATGATGGTAGGTAAATGAGCTTCATATGACCCTAAATTGAAATTACTTCTGACAATAGAGTTTTTGATTGCATCTGGACACAATGCTTGTAGGAATGGGCGGAAGAACTAGACGCCCTGCCCCAGGTCCAGGGGCCTTTGCACGGACTCCCTTTCTGCGTCAAGGACGACCATGACCTGGAGGGCATGGATACTACGGGCGGAGGGTCCAAGTTTCTAGAAATGCCCAAAGAGAAATCCTCGGTGGTCGTCCAAGTTCTCAAGGATGCTGGCGCAATTCCATTTTGTAAGACGAACATCCCTGCAGGCATGTTCTCTTATGGGAACACCAACCCGATTTACGGACAGACGACGAATGCATGGAGCAGTTCCCGAGCTCCGGGGGGATCCAGCTCTGGAACAGGGTGCTTGGTAGGGGCGGGAGGAGCCCCTTTTGGGACTGGATCCGATACTGGGGGGTCGGTCCGAATTCCATCGCATTTTAATGGCGCTTGTGGGATGCTCCCGACCCGATTCCGGAACAGCGTCAAGGGGTTTGTGCAAATCCAGACTGACGAGGGGGCTGGCAGTAAGTTCATCAACTTTACGCACTCTTCGATGCTAAATTGTATTAGAAGAAGGGACTCAAGGATACCTTTGGTTCATTAGTTCACGGGCAAATCGGAATCTTAGCAAAAAATGCCAAGTTGCTCGCAAACGTTTACAAAGTCCTCTGGCAAGACAGTATCCAAAACCAGTACGACGCAGACGTGCCACCTTTACCTTGGAGACATGAGGTAAAGAATAATTCGAGATAATTTTCATGTTGGAAGCACTAAAGCATTGTGGTTGAGAAAGACTGAGGCTGAAATACAAAATTATTTTTGCAGAATTTCCAGTCCGGCAAAAAGCTAAAAATCGGCTACTACAACTCCATCGACTACTTCCCAGCCATTGGTGATACTGCTGCCACGGTTGATCGAGCCAAGGAAGCGTTGGAGGCTTTGGGTCATGAGGTCGTGGAATTCGATCCTCCAGACATCGAGCTTTTCTTGAAGCTCCTGTGCAACCTCATCATGGCCGACCAGTTTAACCATGGCTTCCAATTCTTTAAGGATGACGAGATCACATCTCCTGTCTCCAAGTTTTTTGTTGGCAGGGCCGGATTTGAAGACATTGTAGAAAAGCTGGAACCGCCCAAAGGTCCAACTACCATAGACCCTCAGCCTGATCCTGACGTGTGGAAGTCTGATGTTCTTTGGAATGAATTGAAGAGGCAGCGACAAGCCCGGTGGGATTATTTGGACAAGATGAAGCAGAACAACATAGATGCTATTCTCTGTCCTGTTTTCCCTATCACTTCCTGCCACAAGGACAAGTGTGAAGAGCTTTTTGGTACGTCTCAGGTTCAGTTTAAACAGTGAAATTCTTTGAGGACAAAAAAACATAAATCTTACTTTTCCATGGTTAACTTTCGGTAATGGATTTGTCTCCTCAGGTGCTATTTCCTACAGTGCTATTTGGAACGTGGTCGGCTTCCCTGCCGGTGTAGTGCCATTTGGTAACGAATCAGGCAAGAACATTGATGCTTACGATGACAGAGGGGACTTTGTTTTGAAAAGCTGCAAAGAGGTTTGTGAATGAGCTTTTGAAGTTTTTTTGGAGTTTTATATTTCATCAAACCAAGTTTGGTTCCCGATTTCAATTGCCACTAAGTGACTTCCTGTCTTGATAGGATGCAAAGGGATCTGTTGGAATGCCCATTGGGGTTCAAATCATCGGGAAACCGTACCAGGACGAGGTTGTGTTGCGTCTTCTGAATGAACTGTCCCCGTTTTCCAAGTTTGTTGGAACTATTCAAGAATAACTTGGATTGGCCACTTACTCACTAAAAGCACATGAACATGAAGAATCTGAAATCAGCAAATGAAAGCATTCTGTAATTCCGTTCTTCTGTTAACGATGAATAAAGTCACAAAATTGGATGCAATCTTGTAGTTTTTACCCTAAAAGGGGGTAGGATGCAAAAGGATATCATTTGTTGCTATGAGACCGTTAGAAGCACCTGGACGGTTAGTTTCAGCGGGAAGCGCATGACTGATGCAATGTGGTGAAATGAGCAAGGAAACCGCAAAATGCGAAACATTGGTGCAAAAATTATTTGCACGGCATTTTTGTTTTTGGCTTTAGGAGATGACGCTAATGGTGAGTCTGTCAATGGCGACTTGAGTCTACATTACGATTTGTAATTCTGATCTTATATGTCGTTATTATTCCATTGCCGTTTATTGCTTTGCACTAAAGTTTATAATTTTCCCATACTGAAATTATTGTGCAACAACTACAGGAAGTTCCCCCCTCAGGGAAATTTGTGAGGACGAATCAATAAAATACCGACAGTGTCCCGCCCACAGTTTGGGAGGAGCAGGATGGAATTTGAAGATGAATGCTACTGTAAGTGGATCCATTTGAAGAAAAGGTCAGTGGCCAATTACTCAGAGTTGAGAATATTTTCTTTAAAAAACATCAAAGGAAAGTCTTGACAGTATGTACATATACTACAGGCAAGTCAATCGACCACACCTCCTTTTGACACCTTGTCTACAAGGGTTCCACTGCCTGTCAGCGTCATACCAGAATGGGACCCTTGGATAACTGCCACAACCAAGGCCACGGGCCTCAGCGCCTTTGACTTCCAGCAAGATTCTGAGGGACAGGATGTTGTAGACGTCGAAGGTGGCGGTGGTTCTGAAAACAAAGTCATTTGCACCATTGACGATGAAATGTACGACGAGAGTCAGTATACTGGCCAGCCTATGACTTGCCCAAAACTGACATGGGTTGTGAGGTATGCGATAGATGGATTCATTCTGAGGGTAACTTCCTGGTTCTCATTTTGACCCAAATGTAGATTCTTTGAAGATGTATTTTGAGATAAACAGTTCGGCTCTATATTAGGACTTCTTGGCTGCAATTCAGCTCATAATTGGAATTTGTGGAAGTGGGGCACATGTATTTTTGAACATCTACAGGAACTATAACGCTGACCTGGTGCACCCGGCCAGTGATAGTTCTTCCGGAAGGAAGAGGAAACGGCGACAGGTAGTGGGTCAAAATACACCACTTACAGCTGAAGAAAGGCAGAAGTTGATTCAGCGTTACGGTGCTAAACTTCGACTTCCGGGCAGGTTGCGGAAACGGATCAGAAACAGGTACCAGTATATGAGAGTTGCGCCGCATCGTAAACACGTAAGAGAACAAACTCCACTTTTGGCATGTGATTTAGCCCTTAAATGGTTGAGGTTGAGGTACTGACTGAAGGTACAATTTGGTCTTCAATTCTAATCCAGGAACTTCACCACCATGGACGATTGCCTCCTGCAAAACCTCCCCGGGTATTGCAACCACCACCAAAACCTTTTGCTCCGGTGCCGCTAGGACCTCAAAGATTAGCAAGCTACAATTTACAGCCTAATTGGCAAAACAGCAGGATGCCGTCACCTGGATTTCTACCTGTTGGGCAGCCTCAAGCAATGCAGTATTCGTTCAATCCAAGCTTTCAGTCGTTCCAAGCCCCTGGGTTTGTGGGGCAGCCACCCCAATCCGGGAGTATGGTCAACGGCTTCCCGAACTCAGTAGCCCAACAACCTAGTTTTACAAATACGCAACCTTTGACCCACTTGAACTATCAATGGAACCCAACTTGGAACGGGAACAACAGCGTTCAGATGGCAAATTATCCACCAGGGTCAAGCAATTATGTCCAGGTGTCACAGCCCACGGCGATGGAGCAGCCATTAACTCAGGATCAGGGCTTTTTTCCTCAACCAGCACTCAATTATAATTCTGTGGATAACGGAACTCAGCTTGTAGATCAGTCAATTCAGGTTCAAGCTGAAGTAGCTGATGGTGGTGCACAGAACGTTCCTTCAGAACAAAGCAATTTCAACAATCAAATGGAGTTTCAGGTAGATGCGGTCACAGATTCCAGTTTGTTTTCCAACTCCGACTCGGTTGTCAGCGAATCAAGTTTTCAGGCGCCCAATGCTGAAGGAATTCAGGTCTCTAACCCAGCAGAACAAAAACATGCTGCCGTACATATTGATATTAATGAGGCTGGTGGCCTGAAGTCCAGTGATAATGTGGATGTATCCTCACTTCCTGTGCAGCCACCGCTTCCAGCGCAAATTCCAGTGCCGCAGCTGCCATCCCAACCAAAACCTGTACAAATGCCCCCACCGGTACCCAAACCAGTGTCCATGCCATTGCCACCTCCTATGCCTCCCAAATTCCAAGCTGGTCCCAAACCAAAGCCTCCTGTTAAAGGACCCCAAGCGGTGCCAGGACCTCTTCTCCTAATTCCCAACAAAGCGGCAATTGCCCAGCCACAAAAGCCAATGCCACCTAACCAAATACAAGGTCCGAAAGCCCCTCCACCCAAACCACCTCCTAGGAAAGAGCTTCCACAACCTCAGATGGGAAAAAATGTGCCTAAGTTCCATGGCCCTCCTCAAAAATCTGGACCTCCGCGACCACCTCCTGGCTTTCAAGGACCGTCGCCTGGTGGTCCACATTTTGGCCGTGGGCGTGGTCCACCTGGGCGACCGTTAGGTCCTACGGGGCCTAGACAAGGTATGCCTCCTAGGAAACGACCTCAGCCAGGTGCTAGGTTTCCTCGGTCACACAAACAGGTTCGGTCTCCAGAAGGTAGCAATAACACCATTGATGATGGAAACGATCGAGAATGCAGCTTACATGGCACTTGGATAAGTAAAACCACTGGGTTGAGGATAACCTTATGGGCTACTGAAAACAACTTGCAAGTCCAGGCTGAAGCTACAGAGATGAGTAAATTCAATCAAGTGAATTTTTGGAAGGGGACAGCGTTGCTCTCTCCCGAAGATCCTACTTCAATAACATTAATTTTCCAGAAGGTAAGCTTTAAGCTGCCTTTAAAGTTCTAAAACATGAAGTTCAAAGGTGTACTGCGTTAAACCGGTTTATGAAATGCTTGTGGCAGGATCATTCACATCAGCAAGTAGGAGATAAATCCTTTGCTGCAATATTTGTTGGCCAGTGTGCCTTTTGCACCGAAGGCAATGCAATTCAAGGGACCTGGAGTATCTTCCCTGAACAGCAAACTTGCTTGTCTGACTTCAGCGCCAAAGGCTAAAAGTAAGGAACTGGACGCATGTCAAAGTTACATGCAATCATCTTTAAAGGACGAAGACATAAGGCCGTTTCGATAAACACAGTTGTAGTTCCTCACGCCGTTAGTTCCACACTTTCAAATAAGTTGACCAGACTTTATTTGTAATGTCCCCTTTTGAAGCTTACATAAATGTCCTATTGTCTGTCTTTCAGTCAGTTGCATATCATTCAAATTTGATCCCTTGTGCTAAAGGTAGCTCCTTGGTGTAGTTGATAGTGATTGTCGATCGTCTCATGTATTGCTTCCACGAATCTGAGCCTGCTTCTCGGCCACCACCAGTGTGTTTCTCCCCGCCAAACGCACCTCCAATTTCGGCACCGTTAGTTGGAATGTTAACATTGACAATGCCACAATCACTGCCTTTAGGTCCGATCCACTGCAAGTTGACAATTGATAGTGACATAACTTAGTTAAGTAACATATTTCATTTCATTCTTTGATTTCACTGCATCACAACTTACCTGGAACAGCTTGGGTATATTCTGAGTGAACAAGCTCGACGACAGTCCTTGGTCTACGCTATTGTTGATTTTGACGGCTTCTTCAAAAGACTTGAATTTCAAGGCATACACGATCGGGGCAAAAGTTTCTCTGAGCACGACGGGAGAATCTGCTCCTAGCCCTGTGATTATAGTGGGTTCAACAAAGTAGCCCTCCCGGTTGATTACATTTCCACCAACAACGACTTTTCCACCGAGTTTCACCGCCTCTTCAATCGCTGCCTTGTAACGTCCAACACTATCTTGACTGTGGAGGGGTCCGTATATGACTGACTCATCCAAGGGATCACCAACACGCTTGGCAATTTGTTTGTACCCATCAGCAAGTCGTCGAACGACTTCGTCGTGAACCTAACAAATGTCAAGCAAATGAGTTAAAAAGTTGAACTTTCACGTAGATTATATCAATTATGCAATAAAAATTTTACCCACCGAGACAGGTCCGGATAAACTTACCTTCTCATGTAAAATAAGCCTCCTCGTAGTCGTACACCTTTGACCAGCAGTTCCAGCGCACGCAAACAAGGCAGCTCGGACCACCATATCCAGATCGGCATCCTCGTCAACAATAATGGCATTGTTGCCTCCAAGTTCAAGTAATGACTTTCCAAATCTGCCTTGCACAGCCACGCCAACCTGTTGAAGTTCAAGGATCACATTAAAGCCCTTAATGTTGACAGTACCAGCAAATAAACAATTAATAGCAAGGTCATCATGCCGACCTTGACTGAATCGACTTACCTCACGTCCGACTTGAGTACTTCCTGTAAACGAGACTAATGGCACCCTGTTGTCATTGGCCATGGCTTTGCCAATATCAGCTCCTCCGCAAACCAGTGCACAGATGGCTCCAGGCAGAGAATTTGCTTCCAAAACGCTTGCGACAATTTTTGTGGTTGCAACGGAGCATAGCGATGTACTTGGAGCTCCCTTCCATACCATGGTGTTGCCGCAGACCATGGCAATGGCATTGTTCCAGCCATAGACGGCCACAGGAAAGTTGAAAGCGCTAATGATTCCCACAACTCCTAAGGGGTTCCAGTTTTCCAAAAGCACGTGACCCGGTCGTTCTGAGGGAATGATCTTCCCTTCCATGATGCGAGACAAGCCGACTGCATAGTCACAAATGTCCACATACTCTTGCACCTCTCCAATACCCTCAGGAAGTATTTTCCCCATTTCCATGGAGACGAGCTGTCCCAAGGGTTTCAAGTTTTTTCTTAGAGCGTCACCAATCTGTCTGACGATTTCCCCACGCTTGGGGGCAGGAAGATCCGCCCAGGTTTTCCATGCATCTTTGGCAGCATCCACAGCTTTGTTGTAGTCGTCAACAGTCCCTTGCTTAATTTCAGCGATTGGCTTTCCATTAGCTGGACAGATGGATGTGATTGTCTGAAAACCATAAATCAGTGCGTATGAATCAGCTATCAAAATTGAGAAGCAAGCACTTTAAAGCAGTCTGTATTTTTCGTGCTGAAATACTTTCCAGTCTCTTACCTCTCCAGAACCTCCCCATTTGCCATCGTAAACGCCATGGTTCAATTTTGAAAGTCCCAAGTCTTTAAGGAAGGAGTATTTTGGATCGTCAATGAGGAAGGCTGAGGAAGACATTTTTCGGAATGGGTAGCTGTAATTATTGAAAACAGTTCTTCGTAAAGTCCAAGACAGTATTCCTACGGCCATTGCTGTGGTGAGAAAGAGATGAAAAGTGACGGAAGCTGATTTAGAGTGGTATTATATAGACTAACGTGCAGAGGAAATCAACCAAAAAATGATAACGTGGCTGCTTTTTCTAGTAGATACTGTTGTTCATTTCCATGAACTTGTGCAATCTTCTTTATAAGCCTTGTCAAACAGTTCATTGGTTGGATTGGGATGTGTGGCATATCGTCTGGGATGAATCAAACTCATTATTTCCATATTCACAGGATAAACTATGGACTACGGCAGACTACCGAAGTAACAAGTAAATATTACTGAGAGAGCCACTGAGATCAAGAATTATTTAAAGGTCAGCTGATAAGTGATACTATTCTTCTTCTTACGGTCAAACAGCGTAAGATCATATATACTGGTAAATCAAGCTACTTTTTGTTCGGCAATCCTCAAAGTTTGAAGCATCAAGTATTCATACCAAAGACAAAATACGAGCTGTAAGCTGCTACTAATAAGAATTCCACGATTAATTGTGGAGATCAATTAAATATCATGTACCTGCCCGTCCTTCAAGAAGCTGTTTTGCCTAGCCAAACCTACCGGACAGCTTCCTTTCTCATCCAATTATTGAAAATGACCTGATGTACTATATGTGCGCGGTAGTAACTGAACTGTGTGGATCTCATGTTTTCCGCAGCACGAAAAAGATTGACGATTATATTGTACACTGAAAATAAGAAAGAATTATTTCACCTTTAATGGTTATCAAAAATGGGCGATTACAAAAGTCAACAAAATGGCATTGATTTTAGCTTCAGCCTCAAATCGGATTAATCGATTGAACAGATTTTCTGGACAGCTACAGCTACAGTTCTTTATCTCTCAAGGCTAACTTCCACAAGCACCGGCTTTAAGGCAAAAGCTCGCTCACGTGCAGCAACTTTCACGCACTTTTTCTGAGCTTACAATCGAATGAGGGAGATTATGAGAGATTCAGAACATACGAACGCAAGCGCTCTATACGGTAGCGCACTCATCTGGATTCAGAGAGGCAGAATAACAACATTCAACTTGAGATAGCTCTTCACTTCATGATAGCGCACTACAACGAGAATCTGGTCATAATCTCGAAATCGTGTCTACCAAAAACTTATGCCTACTACAATTCCCTTATCATTGGTTAAACATCTTAAAATAACAATCATCTAAACAGTTATCATAATGTAAAAATTATCTCTACGCTCAGTGCTTGTCAGATAAAAAAGACTACGATCCCTAAAGATAAAAATGTATAACTTATGCAGTCAGCATTACTCAGTCTCATACTTACGTAAAAGGTTCGACTTCACAGCTTATTTCCAGTGAGCCACAAACACGACATGACACCAGGATCTTCTTTGAACTTGCAGCTTTGCGTCTATGTTCTACGGCTTCGTCGATTTGGCAAGTAGTCGTACGGTACAATTCCCTAAATTGCGACGGTATGATTGTCAAAAATAAGCTACGCCGATACTTGAGGATCTCCGTCTGCCAATAGATGATACAACTGTGCTTTGGTTCCACAAGCAGTTTTCAAGCACACGCTTAAATTAGAAGAATCAGATTTTCTGAAAGGTATCTTCAACTTAGGCTCAACTGCTCGGAAAATGTGCAAATCAGATGAGGACAAGAACAAAGTTTCCAGGACTTCGTAGCTATGAATCCGGCTCAGTTTATCCAGGAGTTTGAAGTTATTTGCGGATGCTTTTCGTGCTGACAATAAGTAATGAAGCAGATTAGGCCGTGGCGATTAATATGATTACACAAAAGTTTGCAAAGAATGACTGCTGCAAAATAAGTACCTTCTAGATAATCCCCAGCGACAAAGCTGAAATACTGATGAATCTCTGCATCAAACCGCCCCGTATTCTTCGAAACATCCAGCTTCTTCGAAAAAGAATTCGGTTGTCCTGACTTACTATTGTAAATTTTGGGATTGTACTCCCGGAAAGGGATAGGACTGAATACTTGCGACTTCTCAATTGTATTAATACGTACACGATTGAGAAATTCGTCGTTAAAAGTCACTCTGAGATCGACGGCTAAAATTAGAGCGGATTTTCCAACAATCCTGTTGATAACCGAATCAATGCCGGTCAAATATGGGCTTGAAAACTTTGTATTTCTTTTTGGCACTAGTATGTATCCAGCCTTCAAGGTTTCAGTTCCATTTTTAACAGCCTTCGAATTGCATTTAAAAATTATTGACTTGATTTCATCGATTTCTTCCGGTCGCAAAGTTCTTGCTTCCTCACCAGGTAGATCAGTATCCCCAGGAATTAAGATCAGAAATATCAACGCGGTGTTTTCCTTCCGACTTGATCGTGTATCAAAATATGAGGTTAAAAACTGACGTATTTCTTGAAGTGGCTCGAACATGATAGGGACGACAATAAATACTTTCCTGGTCTCCGTTACGAAAGGTATTGGGACAAGTTCCATTTTAGAAAGTGGGCGTAGAGCTTGAACTCGCATATTTCGTTTGCTAGCCAAATTCTTAAAATCTAGCAAGTATTCCATTCCTCTCACTGGGTCGTAACGCCGGTACACCTGCTGAAGCTCAATGCCGACATTAGTTGCATTAGTCTGTGTTTGTAGGAAAGCTGTTGCGCTCTTGAGCAAATGAGCTAAATCATCTTGATCCACTCCACGAATGCTAGTAGCTACTGATGTTTCCGATGTTCCGAAAATTTGATCACCCCGCACATGTTCCCACTTCCGAATATCAAATCGAGATTGTGGAGCAAAGGGCCCAGGTAAACCAGTTGGCCAAGGTACTTGCTGATGATCTGCAGGTAGCTTTGGTACCAGGGCTTCTATTTGATTCCGAATCCGCTGGATTTGTGAAAGCGTTTGTTTATACGAACTTGATACAATTTTCTTCTGACGATTGTAAAACACATTTTTATCCGATATGTCTGGGACTGGTTCGACTACATCCTTCCAGATCTCATACTTTCCAGTAGTGTAGCCAGTATCCTGCAAAGGCATAGGTTCAGAACATTGCTCGTTTGTCTACACAATCTTCATACATAGAAATAGCTATCAAAAAAAGAAGTACCTGGAGAGACTCAGCACATGGATGGTCCAAAAACATCATATCCATGCATTTTGTAAAATGGTGGTGAAGATTTAATGTAATGTGCTGGTAGCAATGACTGGCTTTTGGTGCCACTTGCTGCAATACCTTCCGACTTAAGATGAAGCCAAAGTCTAAAATACGAGTAAGTTTACTTAATCTTGCTCTCAGGCACAAAAACTTTCTTAAAATTGGCAAATCGTATAGAAGAACTCTGATGATGTACTTGCCTATGTCGCAATGATTTCCTGCCGGGCTTCCAAGCACAACTTCGTGACGAATACTAATCCGGTTAACGATTTCTATTGCATGCTTTGCATTTACGAACGTCCCACTGGATACCAGGTAGAAATAGTCATAGCTATCCGAAAATTTGTCGTACAAATAAGTCAGTGCCCTAACTACTGTTTCATCTTTTCCTCCACCTGTGCTTTTGACATTCGAGTCAGGAGTCTTACTACTTACATTTATGATTCCATGAAATCCTTCACCTCCTAACAGCTTGACTGTCTCTTCTGATCTGCCTTTACCTCCAACAAAGATGACCAGCTTCTCGAAATCTGTGCCAGCAGTTCTGTTAAAAGCTAGAAGCAGATCCAGCTGAACAGACCCATGAATCACTACGGCAGCTAACAACTTTTTTCGAAGCCCTAATTCAGTGTAAAAAAATCTTGGTCTACGAAACACAGCCTGCTGATTTTCATTTGGTTCTTTGCTAATGGTTCCTGAAACCTTCTCATGCAATTTTGTCATCTTGGATGGAATCTGATTCAGACTGCCGTCCAAATTGGGAGAAACAGGTGATTGAGTCCCGAGTGTTTTGCAGCCAAAGTCTGATTCTCCGAGGCGAAGTGAAGTTACGGCGATTGTGATCCCAAGACAGACTCCAATGAATCCCATTTGCAAAGAAGAGCTACGCAGATTCCAAAAACAACCTTTTCTAAAGAGCCAGGTTTCGCTCCCTTGGTTGTGCCCTCCATTTGCATTTTTGATGTGCTACAAAAGGTTTTGATTAAGTTAAGATGAAATTTGATCTCGGTTTGAATGGATTCAAATTGAAATTTGTGACTTTGTACCATTGTCTGCATTGAGGCGGATGAAATAAGTCCCTTCCCACAGCTTCGTCACGTTCCAAGTTTTTAGCATTAAAATTGGAGGTAACTGAAAGCAATTACAATTACAATGAATCAAATCCATCAAGTTTTATCATACAGGTTGCGTCTTGTGCCAGTGTGTAAAACATTAGTGTAGTGCCTTAAGTTACCTTATCAGGGATCCTTCACGTAGGCGGTTTTCAAATAGCTTCATAGCTTCATGATGGATATTTTTCTACAGTTATATTTAAGTACAGGAATAGATGATTGTTTTAACATAACTAATGATGTTCACAACGGAAGCACCATCGTATAGTCAGCTGCTGGAGATGACATGCAGCAAATGTGCCACTTTAACGGAAAACTGAAAACTCTCAAAATACTCTGGAATAGTGATCATATGATTGCATAATTGGATAAAGTAATGTGAAAATTATTTTCAGTAAACTCGCGGATATTAAAGCAAAATCGTTTTACAGTTATTAATCTTTCCGTACCCGGCACGTTTTAACTTTTTTTGCTGCAATTTGAAATGCATCAAAACAACTGTGCGGCCCTCATCCTGACATCTCTTGGCGCACGCCTTAACAAACACAGCATCTAGGAGCCATGTGACGCAGCACGAAGCTTCATGACATTGGAGCAAGTATGTATACACATGTTTTTCTTAGCGAGAGTTGAGTTACCTACCAATATTCAGGATGTGCTGTGTGCATTCTCAATGAAGCACTCAAGCAGTTGAAAAGTCCTTACATTAGTGCGGTTGCGCATCTCTCATCTACTTTTATGTGCCGTTAAAAAGCACATCTAAATTGTATTGTAAAAAATTAAATGAAGGTTACTGCAGTTATCCGTTCTTCTTCAGATTTTTTCTTATTTGTTACAAAATTATAAATTTTGTCTAAAGAATTGTATGAATTCATGGCTTGAAACTGGTGAAAATGTGAAAATCAATGGAAAGTAAGATTTTGGGGGTACACTAAACATGATTTAGTGTACAACCTGCCGCGTTCGGGCATCGACTTGGCCAGGTAAATAATTATTAAATTGGTGACCTCTTCATTGGTACTATTTAATACATTTGGGCCTACTTAAAGTAAGGGAAAAGAATTTTGTTGTTCAGATAATTTTTTTGGTAATCAAAGTAATCAGAGTATAACGGGATATTAGGAAATGAAGGAACCATTGTGTTAATAATAATAATATCATGAGATCGAGGATTTTAATGACATGTATCCAGTAACCAATGTACAGATTTTAAAATTAGCTTTTGTCTGTGCAGCTGCCGTTACCATCTTTTGAAGAAATCAAGTTTGCTACCCGTGGGTTGTACATTGTAGTACACCAGAAGATGATGTACCTGTCCTTCGATGATCCTCGGAGCCCTCAATGGAACTATTATGAAACTGGATTCGTCAGTTTTTGGTTTCACCCAGATCGATAGAGCAGTGTGGAAGCTATTAGCATCTAACCAAGGGGACGTTTTGTGGGAGTTCATCTCCAATTTTTGTATTTTATATGGTGCAAAAGCAGAAAGACAGTTCCTGCATTCATTGATCTCATCAGTTGTCGCCTGTCAGATCCGCATTGAGAGCCTTGAAAGTCGCGAAAATCCCAGCGAAGGTGAATTGTTTTCTTTTCCAGCAGCCCTGAAGGAGTTGAAAGACGAAGCTGACAATTCTACTGCTAAGCGATTCCTTGCCGGTGCACAAAGCCTGTTAGCAGTGCATTACGAATTGAATTTTTCAAAACCTACCGTTATCACTGCCTTGCATTCAGCCTTTCAGTCTTTTCAAAAATTTGAGGTGAATGGATCCAGCGTTGGTAGTCAATCGACCGTGAAGAACAACACAAATCCAGTGACCCCTTCAAAGTTTCTTGGCTATCTGGGGAGGGGACTGAACTTGACTGTTTTGAAACTGTGTTTGTGCTCAGTCGCATTCTATGACACATATGTAAGTGGTGATATATGCTGTGAAGTAAGTGTTGATGATATTCCTGGCCATGGCAATGAGGAGTGCAAAGTGGAACTGCATGAAGAAACGGTTTTTTCTGTTAAAGCTTTTTTGAAAAACTTAAATTCAAGCGAAGGATCTGTGCTATGCGAACTGAATAAGATTCAGTATGAGTCAATACTTGGACTAATTTCGTTTGTTTTTCGTGAAGCTAATGATTTGATATACCTTGAAGAGTGGCAGAAGTTTTTGAAAATTTTGCGTACGTTGGAGAACGTAAGCACTGCCACTCCCCTTGTGTGTGCGCTTGTAAGCAGTAAACCCATAAGTGTGTTTAAAGTAGGAACGTTCGAAGCGGGCGAATCGCTTCAAACAGACAATTGCGATAGCTCGGTTACTCCGTTAACAGTCACGATGGCGTTAGACCCCGAAGCCAACGGTCAAGTTATCACCTTCGACCCAGGGGCTGTGGAATTTGTTCTGGAGATGGGTCCTGGTACTTGTAATTCCATCGAAGAGTGCCGTGCTTCTTTATCTACAGTTGGTCAACACAAATTAACCCCAGCAGCAGTATCCCGTATCATGGTGGGCATGATTCAGGCTCACGAAACGCAGCAGTTGAATCAGAGTGCAGCATCTCAGAACATTTGGGGCGATAGTCAGCTTGGAAGCTTAGGCAAGGATGCCAGTGGTGATAAGGGACAACCTTGGAATGGAAAAGTTTTTGTGCAAGCCTTGGTTGAAATTGCACCGAACTTTAAGTGGATAGACGTTTTTCCCGAGTTGGACTACCCAGGATTTGCTATAAAGGATGGCCGTCCTTTCCGTTCGCTTATTGAAACTCTTCGATTTGGTCTCCAGCTTCAAAAGATGCCCAGGCCTGATCAGTTTCCCATCGAAACTTTTTATCGAAAATGGAATAATCCAGATGGCCAGTTGTCCCTTCTGAAATGCTGCTTGAATAATGCGAATAGCGACGTCTTCTCATTCGCAGACTTCCCTTACCACGCAGTCGTAACAGATATGCTGAAATCTAGTGGTGATAAATCCTACGAGCCAAAAGAAATTCAGACCTGGAAGTCCATTGAACTGCTAGAGCTCTTAATGTGGTTGTCGGAAGCTGGTCAAAACCATTCATTCTATTCCCAAGTTCAAGAATTGTTCCAAATTCCTATCAACCATTGCCCGGACATATTGCTACTCGGATTGGTTCAGCTGACTTCGCCTGCCAACCTTTTGAGGCAGGAACTAATGCAGCTTCTTTTCCCTGTATTTTTCAATAACCATGTGAACTCTGCTGTGATTTTGCAACATGCTTGGCACTCTGGAACTACCACCTCCATTCGGCCGATTATGATCCATGCCATGTCTGAGTGGTACCTGCGGGGAGAGTACGACCAAGCTAAACTCTCACGAATTCTGGATATCGCCCAGGACTTGAAAGCTCTGCCGCTGCTTTTGAATGCTAATAATCATATTTTCATAATCGACCTTGCTTGCCTTGCGTCAAGGAGAGAGTTTTTGAAGTTGGATAAGTGGCTTTCAGATAAAATTCGCGACCATGGGGAGGTCTTCATCTTGTCTTTGATCAAAGTACTCAATCGCCGCATAATCGGGAAAGACGAAAACAATATTCCACCCAAAACTGCTCAATTGCCACCAGAAACAGTCAATGTTATGATTCAGTGCTTGCATCAGTGCGTTGGCAAAGTTAGCCCTGAAGTGAATGAATCTATCCTAAGTATGGTAACTACGTACAATATACTTTTATCCAAGTCTCGTCCACCAAACCTGCCAGCACAGCCACAAAATGTGATTCGTAATCATCGCGGCTTGGATGGAGTTCTGGGTAATCCGTCACCCAGTCCTGGTCTTTTTCAACCAAGCGGCGTTGAGCCAACATTGTCTGGTCTTGGTTCAACGCTAGCGGGACTTAATCTCGCCGGAGTTTCGAGCTCTAATGTTCCGCCCATGAGTACCGGTGCTACTCCTGGTTCTCCTTCACGGCTATTGGGACCAAACTTTGGCCCCAGTACTACTCCAGGATTACCGGGACAAAACAGTGCTGGGGGCGGTTCTGGCGCCTACCAAATGCTCTCTGGGTTGCAATTAGGAGGACCCAACACTAGCTCAGCAGGATCAGTATCAGGGCTAACACCAGCACCAGCTTCCGGTAGCCAAATGAGTGGTATGCCGAACTCTTTGAGTGCACTGGCAAATCGAATGGCCGGTTCTGTTTCTTCAATTGGTATGGGCCCAAATAATGTGGGCTCAAGTAATCCCACAGGAGCTCCTAGCACCGCAGAAAAGCGCAGTGTTCCACACGATCCTTCACTCATGTTTAGTGAAATTCAGCCTGGTGATATTTCTAAAGAGGCAGAAGATGAAGCAAATAGTTACTTCCACCGTATCTACAGCAAACCTCCGGTAATAATAACAACTATTTATGTTTTGTATTATAGAAGTTTTCTAGTAAAAATTTGCGACGTAGCTAAGTTCTACTTCTGCATACTCGCACAAGCTTAAAATAACTTGAGGGTATTTATTACTACACTTAGGACCCTACAATGTCAATCGATGAAGTGCTGGATCTTCTAAAGCGTTTTCAAGATTCTTCAATTCGTCGGGAGCGAGAAGTGTTTCAGTGTATGTTAAGAAACCTTTTCGATGAGTACAAATTTTTCCCTCAGTATCCTGATAAAGAACTTCATACTACAGCTCAGCTGTTTGGTGGGATTATCGAACATGGTCTCGTGTCTACTTACTTGCAGCTAGGTAACACTGTCGTTTTAACTTTTAGCAATCTCTCACCAGATTTAATCCGAAGGCGTTATAAACAATCGTCCATTTGTTGATAAAAATGCAAGATTACAGAAATATATTTTGCAGGTGTTGCACTCCGTTTTGTTGTTGATGCGCTGAAGAAACCTCCAAACTCCAAAATGTATTATTTTGGAATCGCTGCTTTGGACAGATTTAAGGGACGTCTGAAGGAATATCCACAGTACTGTCAGCATTTGTCTACGATTCCGCATTTTAGTCAATTTCCTGAACATCTCATCGAATATATCGAGTGTGGAGTGAGATCTCAGGAGCCTCCCCGATCTCGACCAAGTGTTCCATCTACACCTTCACTGCCTGCTACTGCTATATCTAGTTCGAATTCCAGCACCACAGTCAACTCCATACTGCACTCTGGCACTAGTGGTAGCACAACTCCTAAATTGCTGAAGCCTATTTCCAAAGCAGTTGGTGGAGGCGGA
Organism: Sminthurides bifidus; assembly: GCA_009872375.1. Taxonomy (NCBI): domain Eukaryota; kingdom Metazoa; phylum Arthropoda; class Collembola; order Symphypleona; family Sminthurididae; genus Sminthurides; species Sminthurides bifidus. The sequence continues at coordinate 17,045 of VRMD01000085.1, forward strand.
CCCTCTTTAACTGGTACGGCATTCTTTTTTTACACGTAAATCTGTGTTTGTGAGTGGAAGTATGCTATAGAATTTCCACACTGCAGATCGGTTGCTGGAGTAACAGAATACTTTTAAAGAGATAGAACAGGTAATGCTTAGTTGCGCCAAGCGTAATTAAATTTTACAATTGTCGTTAGCCCCGCAGCTCTGAAAACTGGTGTGATAGCTGTGATTCTTGAAAATGACTTGAAATTAAAGCGATAGACTGTGTCTGACGCTTCGGAGATGAGGGGTAGCTATGTGCATGTCATCATGACTGCATCAAATGTTTGCGGAAAGAAAATTAGAACTTTCTGGCTGCCGACTGCACATGAGGTTCCGTGTGTTAAGTCAGAGCTATGTGATTAAACAACATTGATAGCTATAAGTTTCATGTCGACTACGACAGAAAATGGTTTCAACAATTTTAGAAGTATTCAGTTTCATTCCGGTATGCATTCACAGTGCCTGACTAGTGGTTAGGTCCATGGATTAATGAATTTTCATGAAACGAGCTTTCGTTATTGATTCAGGTCGGCCATCCATCGCCAATGCCACCAATATTACAACTTTGTTGGTGGCCACGGAAAAGGAGGAAAAAACAATAGCTCCACCGGAAAATGTACAGGATAAAACAGCTTTCATCTTTAACAACTTGAACCAGATGAACTTAGCCCAAAAATGTGAAGAGCTCAAAGAAATTATTGGAAGTGATCATTGGCACTGGGTGGCACAATACCTAGTCATGAAGAGAGCCAGCATTGAGCTGAATTTCCACACATTGTACTCGAACCTCCTAGATACCCTTCGTGTTATGGAGCTGAACAATTCAGTTTTGCGAGAGACCCACAGAAATATCAAGATATTGTTGAAGACGGATAAGTCTGCAGGAAACTTCGCTGATCGCCAGTTATTAAAGAACTTGGGACATTGGCTTGGAATGATCACTGTTATGAGAAATCGTCCTATACTGCTAGATGATTTGGACATCAAAAGCCTAATTATTGAAGCTTATCGTAGAGGATTGCAAGATCTACTGTACGTCGTTCCGTTTGCTGCAAAAATAATGGAAAGCTGTGCCAGAAGTGTGGTATTCAAACCACCCTGTCCATGGACGATGTCAATAATGAACGTACTCGCGGAATTACATCGTGAACCTGAGATGAAACTGAACTTAAAGTTTGAAATAGAAGTTCTTTGCAAAGCACTTACAATTGAAGTTTCAGATTTAAAGCCGAAAGGTCTTTTGAAGGATGATAGTGCTTTCAAGATTCACGTTCCACAGTTGAGCTACCCCAATCAGCAAGGAATCCATCAGACAAGTTCGAATCAGGAAAGGGTCACTGATTCAAGACTAAGTCAGTTTCAGCATCGTCTGTCTAATGCGGAAGGAGTTTCTTCGGTGAGAGCTTTTTTCCGACCTAACTTGAGTTCTCCGGGTTCTTACTAATGTAAGTTAAATTTTATGAATTACTTAATTTTACATAATATTTGCAGATGATGTCGAAAGTCCAGACTGTCATGGATAATTTAACCGGTCAGAAGATACTTACTACTCCACCTCCTCAAAATGCGCATAATGATGATTCTTCCATGATATCAGCGGCTGCTACTGTTGCATCCATGTCTAACTCAACCACGCAGCAATTGTCCACAGTTCAACCTCCTCTCTCAAGCACACCAACTCTGCCTATGGGTTCACACGAGCCGAAATTCGCATATTTGGAAGTCGACACAGCCAATCTCAATTCTCATCTTGGTCACATTACGATCAACAATCAAATTCCCTTGCTGCAAGCTCGTCCGAATTTAAAGCAATACGTCAGACCTGCTGTGGAAAAGGCCATACAGGATTTATTATTGCCAGTTGTGGAAAGGTCCATCAAATACACCATCAACGCCTGTGAGCAAATCATCAAGAAGGACTTCGCGTTGGATCACGAGGAAAATCGAATGAGAAATGGCGCTCATCATATGATGCGATATCTTACTGCTGGAATGGCAATGATCACTTCCAGAGATCATATTTTTATTGCAATTAGCACAAATTTGAAGCAAGCATTCCAAACAGCCATTAGGGAACCAGCTATGATTCAGCAGTTGAAGGATTCAATCGAGCAAGCGGGCGCTATGATAGCTCAGGACAACATGGAGTTGGCCTGTGTCTTTATCCAGAAGACTGCCGTTGAACAGGCCATAATTGAAATCGATAAACGATTGGCCCCTGAGTATGAGCACCGAAAGTTAGCCAAGTCCGAAGGGAGACGATATTTTGATTCTGTAATGATGTCATACCAATCTGAACGTATTCCTGATCCAATCAGAGTAAAACAAACCCCGAATGGAGGCCCTCTATCTCAGCAATTGGCAGTATATGAAGATTTTACAAGAAATATTCCTGGATTTCTTCCGCCTCCTGACGGTGATATGGCTCTGAGTCGAAACAAAGGTGGAGTTGTAGCTATGCCGGGTGGCATGCCTGGAATCACTGGACCATCTGCTGCGCCAGGGGCTGGTGACGAATTGTTATCTATCTATGAAAAACTTTTCAATGAAATTCAAAACTATCACGAAGGGCTCAACATGAGCAGTTCGCCGTCAGCTCAGCAATTGGTAAAATAATGTTTTCAACCCAAAATCTGTATTAGCTTTTTCGTGCAATCGGTGAAATATATTATTTTGATTTCATTATTTTTAGAGCGGCGGCATTCGGGCTTTGATGGATGCAATTGGCCACGCAAGAAACACTCGAAGCGTAGTTGGAGCTATAGGACTTTTACAGAAAGCAGTTGAGGGATTATTAGAAGGACTAGCCGCCTTTCCGTCTGATCCAGAAATTATTCGATTCCGTGATGCGCATTTGATGGTTCTGAAGGCTTTGCAAGATACTAGAGCATTTGGACAAACCTGGGTCAATCGACAAGTTACAAAGCAAGTTAACTCTGTTTTATCCAATATTTTAAGAAAAATACTACAATGATGTGATAATATATTGCTAGATTGTAGATGTTGAATTTCAATGATAATACTACTCTATCTGAGTTGCATGATTCGTAATCGATTCGTTTTGTCCGTTCCCTGTCACGTTATTATTGAACGTGATGTGTCTGAATTTTTCAGGTGCTTGTTAGAAGTCAGACCCGAATTGAAGTACAACATCGAGGCAGTTGATACTTTGATTAGAGCCAATTTGGTCAATATGTTGCAGTTTGATAACCACCTAGCTCTTGCGATGGAAAAAGGTACGAATGTCTTAGCAGTTGCATTTGCTATGCAGCTAGTGCAAATGTACTTGATCGATGATAAGTACTCCTCAACGGTGTCTGAAAATGACTTGTACAACACGGTAAGAAAAACTTCATAATGACTTCTGTTGCGCGCATTTACTCCACATGATGTTTTTAGACTAGAGTTTCCGAATTTTATTGACGATAATTTTTAACTGACATTGAGAATCGAAAGTATTACATTTCTTGTTCTGGCTCGAATATTGACAAATTTCATGACATAGGTACATATGCTCGGCACTTGCGCGGCAGTCAACCGGCAGCAGCCCGATGGGCTTTTACACCTTATCGAGCTGCTCAGAAATTCTTCCGTTGCACAAGAAAATCCCACTAATTTTATGGGTGACCGTGTACAGCCAGTTGCTGTACCAGCACATGTTCCAAATGCTTTGGCCCATGGACGCGATTACGATGATCCTCAAGGTAATTGCTGAGTTTGTTTCTCGTACAAATAGTGGAAATTCAGAACATTGCTTATCCTGTGATGGTAACTAGACTAGAGTTGCTGAATTACATTGATTATACAATTTGCTGAGGAAATTCAATTGTTTCATAGTTTGCATATTGCAAGGCTGTGGATGACTTGTACAGATCTGTACAGCAGAATGTCTTCTCCTTTTAGGTCTAGTGGAGCGATCAGAAATTCTTTTGAGAGAATGGGTGCGGATTTATCTTACCCAAGGAACACCTAAAGACTCCAATAGAGCTTTTCAGACCTTTATGCCCGAGTTAAGCTCATCTGGGATTTTGCGAAGTGATGAAGTCATCGGTAGATTTTTAAGAATATGCGTCCAGTGCTGCGTAAACCAAGTCTACCAAGGTCTACAGGTAGTGACATATTTAGCTGCATGTCCTTTATGCGTTTGAGTCACATGGCTTAATTTGTTAGATGCATCAAGTGCGAATTATTCATCTATAAACTTCATTTTCACCTCAGGCTGGGCCATTAACGCTCGTACGAAGTAAATGTTACCAATCCATTGACGCTCTTGTACGCCTGGTTTCACTTTTGATTCGTCACATTGGAGATACCACAACTGTGAAAGTTGGACTTCTGAACAAATTCCTGGGAATCGTAGCAGGCCTGTTAATTCAAGAACATGAACTAGCTCAGTCGGACTTTCAGCAATTGCCCTTTCATCGATTATTCATCATGCTTTTCTATGATTTGAACACAGCTGATCCAATATTCGAATCAATTTCGATGCAAGTAAGTGCGATAGATATGATCCTGAGGTTCTGTTTTGTTTTCAAAATCTATGATTGGAAAAGACTAGAGTTTCTGATGTCCCAGATGTCAAACGCGTGCTGAGATTTCAACCTACTGGTCTTATGTTTAGATGGCTCATTATTACATGCCTCATGCAGTACTGAATTTTTGCAGGTTCTGACTGGTTTCAGCAATACAATGCACATTTTAAACCCAACAAAGGTGCCGGGATTTGCTTATGCCTGGTTAGAGATTGTGGGCAACAGGATGTTCATCGCCCGTATGTTGGCATTAGCTGCTGACCAGAAGTGCTGGGCGATGTACTGTCAACTCATACTAGACCTTTTTCGTTTCTTATTTCCATTTCTCCGCAATGCTGAACTGGCGAAACCTGTGGCAACGCTTTACAAGGGGACCTTGCGCGTACTCCTTGTAATTTTGCACGACTTTCCGGATTTTTTGTGCGACTACTGTTACCACTTCTTGGATGCGATTCCACCTAATTGCATTCAGATGAGGAATCTCGTACTGTCTGCTTTTCCGAGAAACATGCGATTGCCGGATCCATTCACTGCTAACCTGAAGTTTGAAATGCTTCCCGATACTGCTATGCCACCCCGAATTTTGTCAAACGTTGGGGCAATGATTCAACCGGCTACATTTAAGAAAGATCTTGATTCGTATTTGAAGGTTCGAACACCTGTAACATTCTTGACGGAGCTGAGAACAAACTTGCAGGTAAGATAAAATACGCTTAAAAAAGCGATTTCATGAGAATTTTACTTGCATGGTATGCAAAATGCTTATGTAAATTTGTAACGTTTGCCTTGTAGGTCCTGAATGAGCCAGGAACTCGTTACAACATCCCCCTCATGAATGCGTTAGTTCTATATGTTGGATCGCAGCACATTCAAGCTATCCGAAACCGGAATCAGACACCCAATATGTCAACAGTTGCACATACTTCACATATGGATATATTTCAAAATCTTGCCGTTGATCTTGACACGGAAGGGCGTTACCTGTTTTTGAATGCTCTGGCCAACCAACTGCGTTTCCCGTCGAGTCATACGCACTACTTCAGTTTGGTCATCTTGTACTTATTTGCGCAATCTAACACAGAAGATGTTCAAGTAAGTAACAGATAATTGATTTGCCATTAAGCATTATTTTTCCGAAATTGGTATTGGTAGCAGTTACATGACGTGATTGAAGCTCATAAATTTATTTCTTTTGGTCATCACAGGAGCAGATTACTAGAGTTTTGTTGGAAAGACTTGTAGTAAACCGCCCGCATCCCTGGGGTCTCCTCGTCACATTCATTGAATTAATCAAGAACCCGACTTACAAGTTCTGGCAGCACGAATTTGTTCACTGTGCTCAGGAGGTCGAAAAGTTGTTCGACAGCGTAGCAAGATCGTGCATGGTCACAAGAACCACTCCTATGCCAACCAATGCGGCTAATCAATCAGCTATAGGCATGAGCACTACTCCAGGCACTCTTATGGATTCCAACGGCAGTATGATCGCATTGGATGGAACGGGATTGGACCAGATGTGAATACTAAAACTTGGATCCCCACAGTTCATTTATCAAGTTAAGAAGATGAATAAAAGCCGATGGAGGTCGGTCAAAATGTCAACAAACTGAAGATTTTCCGTATCTACGAAGTGAAGATGCCTATTACGCTCCGTAAAAAAGTGTATTTTGCTAAATGCAAGGAGCGTTTGACCCAATTTGATGATAATTGTCTTTAAACCACGACTACATCGTTTCTTGTCGAAGATACTGTAACTTGTTTTTGTGTCAGCAAAAGTATTTGAAAGTTTAATTTAAGTGGAGGTGGTCTACGAAACTGCTGTACCTTGTCCCCCTAAAGCTCCTGAAGCCAAAGGTACACTGCGAGCTACGAATCTAAAGCGAAGATTTGGAAAGATTGAATTTACTGTTGTTTGTTACTCACGGGTAAGAACTGAATATTATAATTACTAATTAATAAGTACATATTTCATCATCTGATGAAGAGGAGGTATGAGCCGATGCGATTTGTTGGAAACGCGCCGTTGTTCTTATTGTAGTTTCGAAGTAGTTACGAAGTAGTTTTAGTGCGACCCGAACCATGGCATTATTACTGCCTGGTTTACTTGTCGGCTCTAGTTGAGGCGTGGCTCTTGTACATACTGTAAACAGGTAGCGGATGGATAATGTCTGTTTTGTTGCGTTTTTTCTTATGAACGTTTTTTTAAAAGACAGTCCCTATTATCGTAATCACATAAATATATGTCCAACCCGCCCCGTGAACATGTAAGCTGTTCAAGTAGTAAATACTGTTTTAAATACGATTTCTGGATTTTCTGACTCTGATAATTTCAACAAGCACTGGACTCCTCCCTAGTTTTTTGAGTGAACAGTGTGTTTCGAGCATCTTAGGTGAAATCCCCTTATATGAAATGATTTAGCGTTTTATAAATGACAATTATAAGCAAATATCGCATGGAAGAAGTTTGAAATGACGCAATAGTTCAAGCAATGTAACCGCATCCGGTGTGGGAAATTCGTTCCCACAAAGTTTCCTGCGCTCTTAGCGAATGAAGATGGAGTAAAGGTAAGGAAGTTGGCCCCGGTTTCACTGCATCGCGTGCGTAGCTTCTAGCAAAGGAACACCAGAAGGTCAATGTGTCAATTCATTTTCATATGATTAAATCAAGCGACGATTAACTTATATAAAATTCACGCTGAGGTAGGTGCTTTAATTGGCACCAAAGGAGAAGAGACTAGCACCTAGCACGATATGTCATGAGATTTATAATTTGATTATGCATACTTTGTTGGGTAAAACCAAACTGGCGGGCACAGTTCACACGTCAGAGTCTAGAAATTTTCGTAAGTAAATGGTAGGACACCGTCATCAGTTTGAGTCAAGACAAATCGAAATCAGTCGTTTCAGCATGGCTTCTTGTATCTTGACCATGGCAAAATCCATAATTTGGTTTATAGTCGGAATTGTACCGTCCCTGTTACTTTTTTTTAGTGTAGCCACTTTCGGTGTGTTTTGCTCAGTTTTTGCAGCTTTTAACAGATGCTTGGCAGCAATTTTCCGCAAGGATCTGCGGAAGCTAACCGTTCCCATTGCGAACTTCTTCTGCGTAGAGGACATGGAAACCCAGCCTACTATCAACATTGTGGTTTGTATCACGGCAACGGGAAAGATGGACGTGGAAACTCTGCGAGAGAGCATGAAAGAGAAAGTACTGACTATGCTTTCTCCAAAGGGCACACGCGAGTTCAGGCAGCTGGAAGAATACCCTGTGCATTATGGAGGCCTCGCTTATTGGAAAAAAGAAGAGGCGTTTAAGATAGAAGAACATGTGCGTTACTATGACTACGAAGATCGTAACAATATGCCTGATTCATCTTTTACGGATGCAGATGTAGCCAAACTTTTTACGAAGATGCAAACTAAGCCCTGGCCAAGAGGAACGAGTCCTTGGGAAATGCTTGTCGTAAACAACTACAAAAGTGCAAGAGACTTCGGATCCAGTGAAAAGTACTCCGAGCTGTCTCTAATATTCTTGAGAATTCATCACAGCATGGGCGACGGATACTCCATACTGAAATTTCTTGTGTCCAACTTCGAAGGATCCGAAAACCTGATAGCTTATCCTTCATTTCCTCCTCTGAAGGGCCTGAAGGGATTTCTCTTTCGATGCGCTTTACCATTCAAATTCGTAGCAGGTTTCGGCAAAATGATAGCCACAAAAATGCCAAAGGACAACTGTGCCTGGAACCCAGACGAGAGAGTTGGCAGTTACTCCTACTCCACGGTTATAGCCGAGGGCGTGGATGTTGACAGAATCAAGTTTGTGAAAAGAGCATTCGGGTGCAGTTTCCAAGCAGTGCTCAATGGCTTGCTCGCAGGGGTGTTTCGACGAATGATGATTGACGCTGGTCAAAAGGTCCCGAAACACATCACGTCCTTTATACCCATGCCGCTGCCGAAACATCCAGGAGGGCTTACCTTTCATGTGTATGAGAACCTACTGCCAGTTGCTCTGTTCTCCCATTTTCTCTTGTTTAAATGCAATTTTCATTTTAACTTTGTTTGAACAGAACTGCCGGCTTACTACGTATGTACGTCGGGGAACCGGATGTTCGAATCAGATTGATGAAAGCGGCCAAGGAGTTCACAAGGGTCACACAATCTGTCGTTCCTTCATATCTCCTGCCTCTCGTCCAGGTTTTCGATCGGGCTCCAAAGTCATTACTGGACAAACTTAGTTACGGATCGGGCGTGAGCGTCGCTATTTCCCACATGCCAGGGCCCGCGGTCTCTGGCGTCATGGGAAAACATGAGAGTATAAGCACGTACTTTAGCATTGGGACGTGGCGAGGAAGAACAGGTAACTTGATCTGATACGGCTAACAGCTCCAAAAAATATCCGCTTACCTACATCGGAAGTGTGAAACTTTGTCTGGCTACTGTACCTACCACCTGAACAAATTCATAACGTTGCTGAATATCTGAAACATGAGAGTTCCACGATGGTCATATCTTGTTAATTCCAGGGTTGATGACTTGACGCCCTGAAATTTGAATGCTTGTATCTATGTAACGGTTGATTAATTTGAGAAACTGCTTGCGCCAATGTTTTTCTCGTAGCTTGTTTAGTCAGAATCAACTCTCAGCTCAAAAAGTCAAAAAGTGCCGTTTTCCCCCATTTTCGCAAAAATCGACGATGGTTAGTTAGCCTTCCGATTTTAGCGAAAATGGGCAATTTTTGGGCTTTTTCAGCTGAGAGTGGATTCAGACTAAGACGACCACGAGGAAAAAGGTGGTGCAAACAGTTTTTGGAAATTCACAACCGTTCCGTAGCTACGGAGCTTCAAAGTAGGCTAAAAGTTGAGGGCGTCAAGTCAGCGTCTCCTTATGCTTAGAGCGTTCAGTTCAGAGGGCTTCTGGCCTGTCCTGCAAAGATCTGTATTAAGGTTGCAAACGATAAATAAGTTAATATTTCATTGTCTTTTGTTTCTGTAGGAGCTACCATCACCAGCTTGAGTACCAGGGGGAAAATTGTTTTCGTTTTTAACCTAAGGACGGTGATTTATCCTGGCAAGTTGGAATCGAACACCGAGAAGATTAATGCTTTCATCAAAGCGGAGCTGGATGAGCTGACGAAAATTGCTACAGATGAGCTTTCAATCGAAAAATCCCGTCATGAGGTCGAGGTGACAACCATAGTGTGATCCGATGATGCTGTGTGCAGTACTAAAACTTACATGGATGTAATGCGGTATTTATAAGGTACAGACTGAAGTTGTAATAACGATGAAAAAACTGCATGAGCCAATGCTTCTTAACGTGAAGTAGTAATGCTTTTTGTTTTGTTACCATGGTGATAAAATGTACTGGATGTAAAATAAAATTGTCACAATGTGAAGTAGCGCCGCAGCTAAGAATAGTAACTTGTAATATGTATTTTAGCCTCTTAGGAGACATTTTAATGCGTTAGCAAACATTTACACATACAATACTATCTAGGCACTAGCCTAGCAGTAAATGGCATTGTTGATCTGGAAAATCCTTCATGAAACTTAAGCCAAATGGACTTCAGGTCCGATCCGTCTTCCTCAATACTGTAAGTTTGCAAAAGGGCTGTAAGGATGGCAAAAATGGTGGCTCGAGCTACAGCTTCACCTGGACAGATACGTTTACCTGTAGGTTTTGACAGAATATTTTGCGCAATCATAAGAGGAAATTCAATTTTAAAGGTTATTGAAACAAAATCAAAAACAGGAGCTTTACCTGATCCGAAAGGAATGATACGATTTGCATTGACGACATTTTTGCCATCTGGGCTCAAAAATCTCTCTGGCCTGAAGGCAGTGGGCTCGTGCCACTTCTCAGGATTCATGTGGACTGCGTACTGGTTTATAAGGGCCACGGCACCCTTAGGCACGAAAGTACTTGTCGACATGCGTGTCCCTGATGGCGGTCCTCAGGTTCACAGGTATGATATTCCCCAAACGAAGCGTTTCTAACATGGTGGCATGTGTGTAGGGCATGCTGTGAAAGTTTTACGTGGTCACTTAAGTCATTCCTGTTGCCCATATATGAACATGCTTATTTTCAAATTTTAGAAGCTACAACTTACCGTTCCAAATCAGATACTGCAGGTAGTCGGTCCCGGCCCACTACTTGGTCAATTTCTTCTTGGATTTTCCTCTGAACTCGTGGATTCAGTAGGACACATAGGACAGCAAACTCTGCGGCACTGCTGGAAGTCTCGGAACCCGCCATGATGAAGTCGTCTAAAACCACTATTAGTTGCTCTTCGTTGTAGTAGCTTGCACTTTTATCGTTGCCCCCATCTTTTGAAAGTTCTATCTTGTGGAGAAAGTCGTCTACAAAGTCATTCTGCTCCTCTTTAAACGTCCCCTTTTCTTGCCGCTCTCTCAACAGTTTCCTGCTGAACGCTTTGACATTTTCCTCAAACTCCAAGGCGCCTTTCCGCCCTGGGGCTAAAAACGCTAACTTGGGCAACGCTGCTCCTAAGTTGAAGGCGATGGAGTTGTTCAACGAGTACTTTTCTAGAAGCTCTAGCAACTTGATGAGGTCAGGGTCATATCGACTCAGTCTCTGGCCTGTCATCAGCCTCCAGGCTATGCTCAACACAGGGACATTGAACAAGAGCTTGAAACATAGACGGGGTCCCTTGGTATCGATCTCCTGTTTGATGTACAGAAGCAAGTCCTCCATCTCCTCCAGGATTCCTGCTTCCATGCTCATTTTGTTGCCGAAACCATGGTTACGGAGACTTCGGGTGGTGAATCGACGGATTTCTTTGTGCACTGATCCACTAGCAAAGAGTACTCCTATAGCAGAAAATGAAGAGGTTGGGGTGCAGTTAAGAATTGTAAGTTCAACATTTAATCAACGTCTACAGGGTTGTTTTAGCCTACTAGCTTCGTTGCCACGGGATACACATCAGGTTTACCTAAGCTTTTTCCAAAGGATCTCAAGTCATTGACGTACGACGAATTCATCCGGTCAGTCCAATCTTCGCTGTTCAGTATGCTTGTGACCGATTCATAGTCATTGGGAACAACTTTGAAAGTCAATTAATAACACCTTTAGCATCCAATGTTTGAGTGGGAACTAAAAAAGCGGTCCTGTATCAACTGTCAGTGACACTCACCTGCGTCAATTATTCCCATTTGAAGTCGAAAAACATTGCCATATCTCTTGGCCAACCAGCTGTAAGCTTCCAAGACTGTCATTCGGAGCCCTAGAAAGCCTACCAGTGGTAAATGGCCTAAAAATGGTAGCTCGAACCAGGGACCTGTAAACAGGTATGCAAAAATACAGACCCAGGCTTACTATCACTGTATCTTTTTTCAATAATCTGATTTTTTCAAGCCTTCATTATGGTTAAAGGCTTACCCGGCAGCTGACTCTTTCTGGTGGGCTTGAATATCATGGCGAACCAAATCACCATGACAACGGCACCGGTAAGTAAAACTTCAACTGCTACCATTATGAAAACACGACCTTCGTTTTCGGCAAAACTGACCTAACACGTCATTGACCAGAGCACGACTGGATCTTCCAGTACAATCCGAACCCACAGCATTTTAAGAAAGACGTGAACCCTATAGCATGTGATGGCTTCATTAGGTCTAATTAACTGATGGAATGTGCGGACATCTGTGTACTCAGGGATTGACACGTTACCTAACACCCTATCACCCAATTATTAGGCTCAAAACGGTGGGGACTTCCAGCATCTGTAACTGCTTGCGCCACTCATCATATTTGCGAATCAGGAAGTTTGTAATGAGACAGTCATGCAGCTTAAAAGTCGCAACATTTCATAATAGGATAGGTTAAACGTAATGAGCTGGCTTGATTAACAAAAAAATTGATAAATTTTCAGTTCTGTAGGATTAATAAGGCATATCTACTCCTTAACAAGTGCCCGTATCCAACCTGTCTATAATTGTGTCTTAGGCAAGTTCAAAGACGAGTCTTATTTTGGAAGTAGTTTTAACTCTGATCATGCACAAAAGCGTGGGAAGCCTTGTTTAATTGGCATGATCTTCGCGTGATTTCCTTAGCAATGATTAGTGAGTAAGTGATGCGTAACCACGTTCATCAGTGTTAGCAACGACGTCATGGAGGAATGGAAAGGTTTCCACACTTGGTTCGATCTTGCATGAATTTCTCACGAGGCCTTAAATACGAATGTTTGGTTTGTATTTATTCACATGATGTAACTTGCCGTTAGGGAAACCACGGTGCTATTAAAAGTTAAATGAGAATCAGGAAAACCAAAAGAAGCGAGAAGATGATGAGCTAGCGACGCTTCACACGAGCCGTGAACGGAAGCGGATTCATCGTAAATCCGACATGGAACTTGAGCCAGGATTTTTCGAAAGCGTCATCTTCTGCAGGCTCCAAGGTATAGTTGTGCAAAATGTTGGTGATGAATGTAAACAGCGTAGCCTTGGCAACGGTCTCTCCTATGCAAACCCGCTTTCCTAGTTCATGATCAAGGAAAGGTGTTAATTAATTAGCGAGCAGTAACATTTGGTGGTACAGGTAAATGGTAGTTTGCCTTATCGGAAGGAAGGTATTTCAGAAAACCTTTGAAGAAACCACTCACCCTGTCCGAATGCAAGGACTTTGTTACCATTAATGACTTGATTCTGTTCGTTGAGAAAACGTTCTGGCTTGAACTGTCTGGGATTAGGCCACTGTTCCTCGTTCATATGCCACGCCCAAAAGTTCATTGTTGCCACGACTCCCTGTGTAACCATCAGCTCATTGAAAAAAACAAATTTTGCTTGAATCAGTTTCTTCACTGGATTCAGGCATAAGGTTAACAAAACGTTACCTTCGGAATATGATACCCACCCAGCCGAGTATCTCTTACTGCTTGGCGTCCATTAATTGGTATCAATGCTGTGATTCGATGCACTTCCAAAAGTGTGGCTTCAGTGTAGGGCAATCTGAAATGGAAACGTTTCATAATCAAATAAAAGAGTATAAGCGCCTTTTCAAACAGAATAGGAACAACATGAAATCATCTTTTTTTAATAGACTTACTTGTGCAAATCCTCATAACTCGCATCCCTATCCCTCCCCACTACTTGGTCCAACTCCTCCTGCACCCGATGTTGAACCTCCGGATGCAACGAGAGGCAAATAATGGCCGACTCCAGCGTATTTGCCGAGGTCTCCGACCCAGCACTGAGGATATCAGCGGCGATAAGGGCAAAGTCTTCATCGGAGTAGAAAACCTTCGCGGGGTCGTTCTTAGCATTTTTCATCTCCATCTCATAGAGGTAGGCGTCCACAAAATCGTTCTGCTCCGAGGTATACCTGCCTAAGGTCCTTCGTTCGTTGAGGAGTTCCAAAGCAAATTTTTTCATTTCCCTAAAAAATCCTCGACAAATGTGACTTTTAGGCAAAATCGGTGATAGCTTTGGAAACAAAATGCCCACGTTTGAAGCCATGGGATTGTTGCCCAGCAAGATGTCGTTCAAATCCAGCAGTCTTTTCACTTGAGGGTCGTCCCAATCGAATCTCTGGCCGCACATGTAGCTCCAAGACACGTTCAGCGCTGGAACGTTGAAGAAACGTTTGAAACAGACTAGGCCGTTGTTCCGGCTGATTTCCAGGTCCAGATGCTTTCGAATGTCCTCCCACTCCAAGGAAAGTTGGGATGCCATACTTTGCTGCTTGCCAAAGCCGAAACTTTTCATGGCTCTGACGGTGAACCGCCTCACTTCTTGCCAGTGTGCGCCTGTGGCGAAGAGTAGCCCTGCAACGAAACATTTTCAATGAAAGTCAGTGCATATTCATTGAATATGCAGTAGCAAATTGTTACTCAGACCTTCATTTGAAGGTCCTGCTGAAAGTTTTCCGACGACCCTTACCTATTGACCGGTTCACGAATTTCAAATACTTGAGGTAATCTGAATCAAGCCTATCCGTCCAATCATCGCCATTCAGCACTTGCCGAATCAGGTCAAAATCTTCTATTACCGCTGCGAATTCAGAGATCTCTTTTAAGTCGATTACTTTAGACTTTTATTCGATAATGATTTCAGCTTCATTACTAATCCAACTAACCCATCCCATTTTGACCAACTTTAATCCCCATTATTGGCCCATACTTCTTCTGTTCCAGGGCAAAAGCCTCGTGCGTCGGACGATCCTTTTGTATTTTCGCAACGTGTATCAAGTTCCCGAGAATGGGTAATGGTCGTGGACCTGATAAACCGGACGTAGAATGTGATTTAGTTAGTGTCAGCGCTAACGGAGAAAACCAGTTTAGGTTGTCTCTTGTAGCTATTTTTATCAAAGCTTGTACTTTTATTCCAAACTTTATTAAGGGCGAAAACACTTGTGACTTACCTGGAAGATGGTCCACACTCGCAGATGGTATGATTCCTAAATATTTTATTAGCCAGTAAGCCAATAGTAAAGACAAAGTTACTGTGGCTAATAGCAGTTCCATAATTGAAGACACTTAAACTTGTACGCTTCGCCGCAGGTGACGAAACAGGTGTATGCGTTTACCCTCTGATCTTGTAATGGTCTTAAATAATATCCAAACTTTATCCTCTTAAGCTATCGCCATGTCATGCTAGCTACCAATATGTGCTGGAATCTGGAAGTTCATGCGTCAAGTATTAAATGTTAAACTATATAGGACATGTTTTAGGACTGCATATGGCGGAGAACGAAGCTGGAAATCATATGGTTTTCAAATTCTGCTTTCTAATGATGCCCAAAGGTTTTAAATTACTCTATACTTTTAATTCCAGGCTTAAATTTTGCGTTAATTGACAATTTTTGCTGGTGCTAACTAATGCAAACACGCGATCAACGGTCTAGGTGAGAATAATTAACTTTGCACATCCTTGTTGACGCAAGCGTGTGACTTTTCTCCAGGAATGGCGTGTAAGAACCTTATAACGACCTGTTGTCTCACCAGTCATTTCCAGGTAATCCCCATCTGAAGATGTAATTGTAGAAGTACCATGATCAAGACATGAACTCACTGCTGTAGCATCAGAAACCACCATGGAGATGGCGGTAGCGAAGAAGCAAACGTTTTACATTGTATGGTAAGTGACTATTAATGCAGAATTAACTTATTTAAAGAACAACAGAGCATTGACGGTGTAGTCCATGACGTGAGTGACGTAGTTCACGTCAGCCATGGGACTGACAGGTCCGTCAATTGCATTTTCAAAACGCGCAGGTCCCACCGCCATTAGCTCCGCCTTGAGTACTTTTAAACGATGAATGACGTCGCCTTGGACTGAAATCGTTTGTAACTTTCTGCTTTGGACCTTTAGGTCCTCAATAATATCCGCAGATACCTTGCTGACTCTATTCATGTGGGAAAAGATGAGGAGTACACTGGTACTGAAAGATAAGATGCAAACGATGCAGAACAACGTCATAAATCCACCAGACGTGTTATTCCATCCTGGAAAACAACTCGAACCACCAGCCAGTTCAAGAGAACACAGCAAGAGGCGGGACCAACTTGGACAAAAGGAACCAGGACCGTCTTGACAGCATCGTTGAAAAGCACTATGTAACGGGCAAAGAAGGTGTAGAGCTGCAGAATACTCTCCACTCGCTCAACGGTGATGTTTTGAGCTAGTAATTCTGACTTGAGTTCTTTGAGGAAAACGATTGTGCTGACCACAATCGTAGTGAAGATGATGCTATTAATGATCAATGACATGGGTGCAAACAGAATGGTTGGAACGGTGTAAAGCACTTCGACAATCCAGCATAGTGTGCCGAATACTGGATCGTTGAAGCAGAACTCTAACGGGGAAATTACCGCCTTTGGATTTATCGTAAGAAAGTAGAAGTAGACGCAGGCAAACAGACCTATGGCCAATTCGAATAAGAAGAACATGACCATGAGCGTAGTCTTTAACTTCTTGTACTTATCGGTGTCAAGAAGGGATAAGTGTGAATGAGGACTATTTTCATTGTAATTCCTCGTCCGGTGTTGGATTTGTCCATGTACGACCCATCTCGAAACGCAAAAGTCATGAAAGTCCCAAAACGTTCGTATTGAACCGTTTATCGCTTTTGTTGACATAAACGCAGCTGCACTGCATATTAAACTCGCCGAGGCGAAAATGCTGGAAAACATGGAGGCCACAGACCACACAGTTTCTGATATGCCCGCAGCATCTTCCCATTTCGCGGTAAAGATCGATCCGTATGTGTAATACAGCATGCGAAAAGCTCCGACCAAGAAAAGGATACGTCTTAAGAAACTTTTGAAGAAAACGAAATGGAATTCATCAAGTTCCTTCTCGTAGGAAAGAAAAGGACACACTTTTGCATGGTACGCGAACAAGTTCTTTATGTACCACCGTTCAGAGCCACTGAAAGCTCGAAACCTGGTATTTAAAAGCCGGGTTGCTCTGCAGAATGCGTCAATTGCGTTGAATTTTAATTTAAATTTTGGCGGAAATCGAGGCCTCCGCCGTACAAATCTTGAGGGCTTAGATCGGTGTGCCATCCGAAACATGTCAAAAATCCTCGTTATAGCAAGAGAGATAGACCAACCGTAGCTGAATAGATGCCTGGCCGCTTGTTGCTGCCCTGGACACTGGACAGTTGATGAATTCCTGAGTACAATCTAGGACTTGGTAAGATGATTCGTGACTCACAACAACTACTGTAGGCGGTAAGCGACTCATGAGAGGCATTTTGATTAACGTTCAAACAGAGACTTGGGGTGAATAGGAAAAAAGGTTTGGTTGTATAAGCATCATGATAAAATTAAACTGTAATCAAAAAAGATTATGGTCAACTTATGAAATGAACTCTCTACCAAATTAATCAAGGATAACTGCGGGATTCAAATTACATTTGAAATCAATGCTTCCATTTACAAAATCTAATTTACTTTTGAACTTTAAATGTTTGCTTGGAATGCTTGCCAAATGCTAATACTTATTGCCACATAGAGTTAAATTGAAAATTGTAAAACTCTTACCCAACTATTGAGACGGGTTATTTCGGTTTCAAGCTGTTAGGCTACATAAGCGATTTACATTATGCAACTTGATCAATGTTCTCATTGCTTATAGTGTTTGCATTTTATTTCAAAAGTAAAATTATCAGAAAATCGTTTGTGGTAGGTAGCTGGTTCCTCTTGCCTATTGTCAAAATGATGCTCAATATGTTCACTGAAAATGAGTGGTACTTCGGTGATGTGGTAATTTTCTTGAAACAGTGACTTCTTCAATTCAATTCCGTGGCATTCCAGCTGAAATTGAAAATATT
The DNA here is from genome assembly GCA_009872375.1 of Sminthurides bifidus. Taxonomy (NCBI): domain Eukaryota; kingdom Metazoa; phylum Arthropoda; class Collembola; order Symphypleona; family Sminthurididae; genus Sminthurides; species Sminthurides bifidus. Next base: position 34,900 of record VRMD01000085.1, read on the forward strand.
ATTCATTACGTTCACCATGAATAAAGAAAGACATTTCACCGTTATTAAGACTATAAGGCATTGCGTGTTTATTGTTTCCACATCTTCGCACGTGAGGCAATTATTGCATAATTGCACGCTTCCAAGCGCCGCTGGAATAGAAAAATCCTCGTAACACGAAAATTTGAAGACATTCTTCACTCTTACTGTCATCCTACAGTCAATGAAGTCATTAACCACAACCTAAAGCAATTAAGAAGGTAGAAACTGAGAATCTAAACCCATTGTTTAGATCGGAACTACGTGTCAAAAGTACAGGGTGCAAGTAGCTTCATGGAGGTTGCCATTTACTAAATATCTTTAGTGTGATCAAGCTTGATGAGAACCCGGACATGGCAGGCAAATGTTTTAAATGAATGCATAAATCGTACACATGATGTGGCACAATACAATGGCTGAGATGCAAAAAAAATCAAAAAAGTAACGCCTTCAGTTTCATTAATGTACGCAATTGTAAAGACAGGCTGTAGCCTATGGAAACGTTTAGGGCCATTGGCTCAGTTTGCCATCAGTCGTAACCAAGTACTCGCTTGAAATCCTTCTTAAGTCTCGAGTTTGTGTAACCATTCCATAAATGATCCTTGTTACTCTCCTTGTTTTTCGCAACTTAGTAATGTTAAGGCTGGTAGTTCACCGATAGTGAATCATTGGAAAAATCATACAAAGAACCCGACCCTGGAGCGCTGCCATTATGGGATTCTTCAAAGAAACGAGGAGGATCCTCGGCGAAGTGGCCTACTTCCTCATAGGACTGGTCCTCGTTGGTATTTTCCTACTGATATTTTCCAGCTTGACCATCCCTGCAGGCATTTACTGGACCCTGAACAAACTTTGGGCGAAAATCTTCCGTCCAGACTTAGAGCTAAGCGAATCTTACTGCCACCTCATGGCACTGGATGACTACACCAAGGATTCATCTCTGAACATCACGGCCGTTGTCGTGGTAACCGGAAGACTTCATCCGGAAACGGTGCGGCGCCGCATGATTGACAACGTCCTTCCTATGAAACAACAAAAAGGAGACAAATTGGAATTCCGTCGTTTGAAGCAGTACCCTGTATTCTACGGAGGCCTCATGCATTGGAAAGAAGACCAGGATTTTGACATAACCAATCACGTGAGAGCCAACGACTGTACTGGAGTCGGTAAGAAGCCGTTCGATGACAACGATTTGTCACAGCTCCTATCCACCTTGCAAACTCAGCCGTGGAAGGAAAAGCAGAGTTTGTGGGAAATGATCATCGTGAACGATTTCGTCACCGACGATGACTATAACCTCGAAGAGGGCGCTAGTTACAAAGAGCTGTCGTTGTTAGTTTACCGAATTCACCACTGCATGGCTGACGGCTACGGAATCATGAAAGTCATGACCTCCAATTTCGATGGGTGGGAGAACCTGAGTGCGTACATGAGTCCGGTTAAAATGAACCCGTGCATGAAAATGCTGATGCAGATGGCGCTTCCTCTCCAGTTCGTTCTTGATTTCAGCAAGTTTGTCATACTCCGATGGCCGCGAGATGACAACGAGTGGGTTGTGAAACCGAATTCCGGTTTCAAGCGTCAGTTTACTACTGTTTACACAAACGGCATTAAGTTGGAGAGGTTCAAGAATGTGAAAAACAAATTCCGTGTCAGTTTGCAAGCCGTGATGAATTCAGTGTCTTCTGGCGTAATCCGGAGGTTGATGGAAGACCAATGTCAACTGGTGCCGAAGAACGCAACGGCGTTCATGCCCACCCCATTGCCGAATCATCCTGGTGGGATGAGAGTACATGCGTAAGGGATTTATTCAGTTGACAAACTTAATTACTTCCAGGTCCAGGTAATTCCATCTTAAACAGTTTTCTGTCTTGACTTTATAGCACTGCCGCCTTCGTCAAACTACCAATCGGAGAGGTGGATCCCGTAAAGCGCTTGCGTCTTGCTTTCAAGCATCTGAACGCCATCTTGAAAAAGTCCACATTGCCGTTCACTTTGTACAAGTTCCTAATCCAGTTGAACAAGTTGCCTGCCAAGCTACTCAAGCCTTTCCCAACCAAATTCAAGGCGAGTCTCGGCATCAGTTGCATGCCCGGACCGGCAAAATCCGGCTATTTGTCAGGTCACCGAGCACTGGGAACTTTTTATGCTGCAGGGACCTCTTACGGACCCGTTGGTAAGTACCAGGTAGAGAGGCTCGTTAGTTCAAAACTTCCAAGGGGTCAAAAAATCAAATGTTGCTTGGGTCTTATTGACCGTGTATTTTCTTCCTTTTCTTCCAGGGTGTGCAATAACAATACTAACACATCGCAACCGTGCAAACCTGGTTTTCAACATCGTGGCAAACATTTACCCAGAGAGTCGAGAACTGCTACGGAAGAAGGTCAACTTTTACGCAAATGAAGAATTAAAACTACTTGAGAATGCTCCCACACCTGCGTTAATCAAAAACGAACGAGATGTGGTGACAAAAGTGTGATTTTTAACTGAACTAACTTGTTCTAGCAACAATTTATTCCCAAGACCTTACAAACCTATAGGTCGCCGCAAACTAACATTAGCTCTGCCATGACGATGGTCGCCATGTCCTAGTATAACATTTTTATCAACTATTGTATTAAAAAGTTCAATCCTACAATCGAAATACTATGAATTAAGATAGACATATTTGTAGGAATGAGAACCAATTTAACGACGGAGATAAAACATTTTGTATACTTGCAGTGCTCTTTAGGCATAAATTTTCACATTGATTTGTACTGACACAGGCACGCAGTATGAAGTAATAAAGAGTGAAATCCTGATTTCTTTGTGCATTTGCGACAGGTGAAAGCAATCCTAAACTCCTACAATGTCAATGGAGTAAAAACGTGCAGTATCCCCGCAAAAAATTCCTTTTCCCTCCATTGATTCCCATAAGTTTTAAACTTCTTATGACGATGAGGGGTTTTCCTAATAACCCAAATTAAGAAATATCCTTAATTGCAATCCTGATTGGGGGACTCACGCAGCTTCACGAAAAAGGTAAGAATTCCACGCTTTTAGTTTGATACATTTGATGACGTTGGCGTTTTGTTCATGAGAATAGGAAAACACTTTTATCGGCAGTATTATTATTATATTGACGTCTTTTTGATGATCGCCAGCCGAAATTTTAGGCGTTCCTTGAAATTCACAGGTGAAATTCTGCGGGAAAACTCCCTGGAGGTTAGCACGGATTGCATGCATCAAACTTTTCCTAGCACCAATCGCAATAAATGTTCGCATTCTATTCGGAAACCTAACCCTGGGGTGTATTTCTTGCTACAAAATGCAGAGGGCGCTTCAAGAAAAAAAGCTGTAGGTATAGGTCCAACTTTTACATGATAGGCGAAATCCCATGGAACCTGATGATGACAAACACTCAGAGCGAATCGCACCTGGACGCTTCATTAATGAGCTAATTAAGCTAACTGGTCCTATTCAACTGCGTAGTTACTCCTCCATCCTGTGATTCAAAGCATTGACGATAAGAAAGAAGGAGAGTGTCCTCAATTGAAGGAGATTGATAACACCGATGGAAGATCAAGGTCCAGAATTTGGAGTTTCTTCACACAAGGACCAGGCATAAAAGACAAATGACCTGCTCATTGTTAGATTTTTCCGACCTTTCCATTACAAATCGTGCCACATCCAGTACAGCTAGCAGATTTTATGGGATACAGGCCTAAAGGAATATGAACATCTCGAGGTTAACACTTGAGCGGACTATTGTGAGTTCATGGATTTATTCTTCTTGAATTTACCTGAATTCACCTGAATCCACACCAGATTACGTTGTTGTTGTCGTAGTCGGGGTTTTGATGAGCATGGCCTTCCTGAACCTGAAGTGCAACTCAACCTTAGCAGAGCATGACCATGAGACATTGCTTATCCCTTCTTGTGAAAGAGTTAAAATTAAATCGCAAAGGTTAGATTATAGAAAGATGCGCTTCCTCGCGCCCTTCCTTGCGTGACTTTGAAAACTTTGATTCGTCTTCATGATAAGCATCCTGTGTGTGAGAATGGACAAGTCCACAATCCACAAAAGATTTACTAGAGCTTCAATCTTTCAACCCAAAGCAAGTCGTTACTTTGCAATATTCAACCTTGCCTACAATTTAAGCTTGGGGATGATGGAATTTTCCTAATTCCTACAATAATGCTTCATACGCTGTCTGTGTACTGTTTACTGTCCTGCCTGGCAGAACTTTCAGGGTTAAGCCATCTCAGGTAAACAAAGGTTAGTACAGGTGGGGTGGCGGAGGCTAGCAAATAGCTTCGGCTCCTTCTTTTTTGATTTTTGTGCGCAAGATCAAGATTCCATCTGGACGAAACTCGTTTGCATTAAAATGCAGGTGCGTGTTGATAATATTAATACATGTAATTTAACCTGTTGTCAATTCCAGAGTCAGGGTGGAAGGATTACATAATATGAAAATGTAGAAAAAAGCGTGCAACCATGTGCTCACTTTTTGTTTACTACTTATACGTCAAAATGCTCCTTCTGCCTTATATCAAATGCTGCCCAAGTAGCCTCTCTCTACACCTGAGTTTCGACAAATCATTGCGACTATTGTGAGCCTCTGGCATCCGCTCGAAGGCTAAGGTCTTTCCTAAGGTCACGCCTAACTCTGATTCAGGGTTCAATCAACATTTGACTCATCAAGCAGAATCTTTGATTCGGAAAAATCTTCCCGCTGATTAATACTTACAGTGAAACAATGAGGAAAATTCATGGAATCACACAATGAAGGCATGGAGTTCATGGAAATGCTGAAATGGACCGTGTGGTCAATCTATTTTCCACAACAGGTTTTGTAACAAGGCAGGTTCTGTAACAAGGCAGGTTTTACACATGAGACGTGCGTCATAAGCTGGACTGAAATACAATACCATAAACAGGCTTTTTAGAACGGTGGCAAAACGGCATCACTTGTTTCGAAACTTCTATCAGAACCACAGAGGAATTATTTGCATCGAGTTTCTTTGCAAAGAATAACTTTCAACCAGGCACACAAACAAGTACTAGATGTCAAGCTATGATTTAAGGTGCATGGAGGATGGCGACTAGCTTACGATAATTAACTAGGCAAAAGGTGGCTGTTGCGTAACGTGCTTCTAAATTATTGTTGATTTGGTTACATGAGCATCCCTCAGTTCCATAGCAAGGGCAGAAATTGAATAAAATTGTGAAATGTAAAACTTGTTTTTAGACCAGAGTTTAAAGGTGGATTCAAAAAATTTCGCTATTTCATCATCGATAAATGCATATAGTTACACTACTAATTGCAAGTTGCGGAATGGGGGAAGATCAGTAATTAGCATATTCAAGATCATGTAGCAAGTTTGATGACAGGTAATGCCAGGAGATTGCAACAGTATTGCAGGAGATTCCGCCAGGTAAATAAGCCGGCAATACACGTGTAACACATGATAGGAATTAGGAGAGTTGCACCAGTCCATGTGTTTATTTCTCACGTTATGTGGAAAGGAATTTTATTGAATCTCCTTCTCCTTGCCGAAGCTAATTCCTAATTCATCAAAGTTCGCAATTAGATATCGGCTGACACGCCCGTTCTGAAACGAAATAAGTCTCTTTGATACTGGTGGAGCTCCTTGGCAAAGTTGTTCCTTATCGGCTGTTATCAGATTTAAAGGTTCAATAAAATAAAGAGAAACGGGCGAAAATTGCACCATGGCTTCAAGAGCCGTAAAAATGTTTGTTGTTTCTCCTATTATGCACCTTGGCCAAGTTTTTGGCAGACGTCCAGAGCGACAGGAGGTGAAGACAATCCATGCCGATGGTTGCGCCTCTCTATCCATGCAGAAGCACGTGCTGAATTATGAGTTTACTTGAGTCTTCACTCTTCACGACCTTGGAAATAAAACACATTATCTAAGGGAAGAACTCACTGAATTTTCTTTCCTGCCAATGTGTCAATTTTTGCTCCTCGACAGCCTTGAGGTAGGGGTGCAAGAAATCAAAGGTGGGTGTAGTAATTGCAATTACTTGTTGATACATTTTTGCAAAGTTTTCGCGAAAGTTTCTTGATATTTGGACGTACGGAAGGTAGCATCAGTCCTTTGTGACAGTAAACACCTGGCGAAGTCTCAACCCAGGACCGAAAAAAAAACAATCAAGCTGGAGCCTCCATGGTCCAAGTGTGTCGTGTATACAGCACGGAGCCTGACACAAAAAACGTTTCTCCTTTTAGAATCCAGACTCATTCATTGCAGTACACTGACTGGCTTGACGCGGTGCAGAAACGGTATCAGATTTTGACATTATGTAATTAAGCTATGCACCACAGCCTTGTACGTTTACCCTCCACCAAACGTAGCAACCCAAAAGAAGGGCGTTTACCCTCTATTCCAGACATGTTTGGCTAGGAATTTCTTCCCACATGACTTACCGTATGCCGTACTGCAGCATTACAACAGGCCAGTTCATAGCACCGTGTCATGCAATGCTTTTGAAATACTTTCTTTTCCCCTACTCTCATGCAGTTTTACTTTCGTTTACTTGATTAGGTCCTTGTCCTGGAGTAGTTTCAGGTACACGGTGGAAAGTTGCGGTTACTTGTCAACTTTTGCAACTTTGGCTCAAGATTAAATAAGTTTGTACCTGCTTCAGTTGTGAGAGATCCCCTTCGTCCCAAATCAACTTCAAGTTTGTAGACTGTAGACAGAACGTAATTTGTTCATGGCCGTCAAACGTTACGGTAACGTGTACGCTCCCAAAGCCAGTGCTGTAGCACTGGTTGGAGAAAGTCGATGAAAGCCATTGTTTCGCCTGTTCCTCTTCCCGACCCGCACGCCAATCCATAATAACCATATAAAATAATCAATATGACTTGAGTCGAGTTCAAATACCGTGACGGGTTATAGTTTGTGTTGTATTCGCCTCCGCGCCCACTTGGTCGAAAAAACCCGCCTGGAAAAGCCCAATTTAGGGTCTTCTTTTTCCACCGGTGATTACCGCAGTTATATCCGCATGGATACCGTTTCGGAAAAAAGTATAGTCAAGAATCAGTCATACTAGTATGTAATTACCATGTACTGCATATGATTTCCGTTACGCTTTCAGTTAAAGTTTAGCCACTTCAAAAGCTGGCGGTACGACGTTACTACGGTAATCCGTAATCACGGAGGGAAAAAGAAGACTTTAAATTGGGCTAAACTGACTCTCGCCCTTCAAGTGTCTTCAAACTCTGCCAGGAAAACTGACAGTAACAGTCCAGTAACAGTCCAACAATCATTCGTATTGGGGTAATTCTGCGCAAAGCTCAACGGATAACTCATTACTAAAAAATTATAGGGTAATTCACTTGTCCTTTGATCATAAATTTCTGAATGCGTAGCACAGGCGGAAATCACCGAATCACGGCCACTTTGATTGATAATCTATTTTGAGAACCAGTCAAGGACATTACAGCCCGTAAGAATCCAATTTTATCTCAAGTTGCATCAGAAATAATAAGCGGAGGAGTCAAAGGAGCATGACTTTAGCCTGAATCCGTGCTTTGAAAACAATATTTTTCATACAGTTCATACCGCTACGGTCTACGTCGACAGCGGTTCCTGAAATAAGGCTTGAAGGACCATTCACAAATACAAACACCGAGGAGGAATCAATGCTAACCATTCATTTGTGTTTACCCTCACCTTGTTTCCTTTACCGTGGGCTTGCCCTCAAACAAACTGAGAGTAAACTCCGGTAACACGCACACGGTAAATATAAACAACGATTATGTCTACACCTGAACGACTCCCGGTATGACAATACCCGAATCGCTTCCAGGTTACAGTTCGCAGTTGTACCCCTTGGTTGTGGACATTGCACTCACCAGAAGATACTGAAGAAAGTAGGGTGTTGAGACTACGATTTGCTATTGGAATTACCCCAGTGTGACGGAAACGGGAGGGAGTGAACGCAAAAACACGAAGAGGACTCCGTACGTTAACTGCATACCGTGAAACTATGCATGGTAAAGCTACTAAAGGCTCACACCCATTTCAGTTCCAGCCGCATTGGAACGAACCCTAATAAGATTTCCAGCTAAACTCCAACGCCATACGTCATGAACCATGAAGCGTAACCAGCATAGGATTACTTTTAGCAAAGCCTGGAAGCTAAAGTAATCTGCGGCTATTACTGACTCACTACTGCGGGTCCTCTCCATGCACTGACTTGAGGTAAAAATAGCCATAGCATTATAGCCCAACCGCATATCCTGGAAAGTGGGACGACGGCACTTGTATACAAGTTGTGATGTAAATGTCATCGTGTTCCAACTCCTAGAAGTCGTTATTCCGAGGTAGTCTTCATAGGATACCCACAGGAAATGAACTGCTGGAAATCAAAATCCGAATTTGGGTACTAGCCGACAGGGACTCATTAAAGTGTTGCTAGTATGACGCAAAAGGATTCACGGCAGCGGTGGATTGTCCTCATTATCGATGCATGACATTTGGTTAAAATTCTCACACGCTTCTAAACACTGTCATTACATCGAAAGCGTTTTAAGAAACTATTTCATAAACGCGAATACCAAATCCAGCATTTGCGTACACGTACTACGTAAACAACGACCGCAGTCAGTAACCTTGAAGATAGTTTGGGCTTGTGGCGTGGCGGCTAAAAATTTTCGCAGCTTCTGTCATTAGAAACCGAGGCAAAACCTTGCGATTCCACGAACCAGGACCTGAAATTGTCCCATGCATGGCTTTGGGAAAGGCTCTCGTGGCTTTAATTGGCGTGATTGCAAAATTGCAAATCTAGGGAGCGGAAAATTCCATTTTTTAGTTCAACACCCTTTGCGTCAACTAGACTGGTGGAATTTTCACTCGCGTGCCTTTGTCAACCCGACGGGTCCACAGTGCAAATGAAGCCAATATCCACTTCCTTAACTGCATAATGCTCAGGGCTCAGCTATGGAGGTTCCCAGGCCATAAAGTGCCACCTTGTCAAGTACAATGCCATCATGCTGTATGAGAAAGACTTGGAGATTATGCTGGAGATAATTTTATCACTCGATCACTCCGGCAAAACAAACCAACAAACTTTTTAAGTACTGCAGAGAACTAAGATGGTTTGATACACCTGGTGTTCGTTAGCTTACGAACGCAACGACTGCTGTAGTACTTTCAGGTGGCAATTCCAACGTTATCGTGGATTTGACATTTTGTACACCGTGTACCATGTATCTGGACCTGATAAACTGGAAAGTTGCATACAGTCTTTATGTACGTGAATTATGATCCTACCTTGCGACTTTTCAAAGCTTTTAACTTGAACTATTAATCGCTGTCTGGTTTATTTTTGCTCGTGCTCCTAGTCCAAACTCAACACTTTTGCATCTGCAACACATTCTTCTACAACTATAGGTTTCCAGTCAGTCCAGTCTTTAATGAAAACTATAATGAGCCAATGAAGAGTAAGAGCATGTAGCTATGGAAATGAAAGTGAAGAAGAAAAAGGGCCGCTTATTGGATCGGTAATTCCTATCCTTGCATTATTCATTGGTGAAAAGTACATGCGAACGCTGCGCTGTCAAGCTGGGAGGTCTTGGCACTTAGCTAAGTGGTGCCTAAATATTAATGCAAAATCCATATTTAATGCTGAATCACTCGCTATTAGAGCATGACAGATGAAGTGGTGGTGGTGCATGAATACATTTGTTCTTACGCCCGGTCTCGTACTTGTCTCACATGTAAGCAGAATCGCGAAAGCTTCCTTCCAGCCTTCATTGTCTTTCTAAAGTATTACACTAGTTCAGGAGGAGCTGAATGGAAGCTGTGCAGATGGGAAAATTGCAAGTTTTCGCATTTTTGCCATTTGGTTGCCATGGCACCGTGTGTGGGAAAACATCTGAATGAACCATACTGCCCCTAATTCCTAGCTTGTTTCTGCAGTTACACCTGGCAGACACGGAGTAGGTTCGAAGGCAGCTTCCAGCCGGGATTCTCCCTGTGTCAATTTCACATTCAGTCAGATAGTAAGTAGTAGACGGTGACGGTTTAC